>JALLBK010000293.1:0-29032 GCA_036940085.1 Discostella pseudostelligera | reverse complement strand
CAGAGGTGATGAGGTGGTGAGTTTGTGAGTTTGTGGTGCTAAGGTTAGGCAGAGGTGATGCAGAGGTGCAGGGTGCAGGGGGGGTGCAGGGGTGCAGAGCCAGGTGCAGAGCCAGGAGCTTAGCCAGTTGCAGAGCCAGTTGCAGAGCCAGTTGCAGACCAGGTGCAGGGTGCACGGGTGTGGAGGTGCAGAGGTGCAGACAAGGTGCGAAGGTGTCTAGAGAAGCTGAGGTGGAGAGGGGTTGAGGTGCAGTGGTGCAGGTACAGAGGTGTAGAGCCAGGTGCAGACAAGGTGGTGAAAATGTGTAGAGGTGCACAGAGGTGCAGACAAGGTGAAGAGGTGAAGAGATGCAAAGTTTCTACAGAGGTGGTGCTTACCAGGTGTCAGGTGTAGAGTTGTAGAGGTTGTGATTGAGAGGTGCACCAGAGGTTGAGGAGAGGTGGAGAGGTGGAGAGGTGGAAATGTTGACCTGTGGAGTGGTGCAGAGGTGCAAGTGCAGGGTGCAGAGGTGCAGAGGTTGTGCAGAGGTTAGGGCTCCTCCTCCTCCTCCTCCTCATCCTCCTCCTCCTCCTAGCCATGGCTAACATCGCCTCCCCTCCACCACTCAGGATCTGATTTACAATTGGAAGATTCAAAGATCCTGTTCATGTATGAGGGAGCCCCTTATTTTAAGAGGACGAGGATGCTGGATCTGGATGCTGATAGTGAGGAGGAGGAGGATGAGTGACCTGATTAGAGTACCATATTTGCAGGATGTTTGTCCCAACCAAAAGTCTTTGTTACATCTATTGGGATTCTATCATGACAAAATATAGCATGGAAATTGTACAGCAAAAGTAGTAAAGGCCTGTAACTCTGCAGTGGTTGGGACTATCTGGTGGCTTAGGCACTAGTAGTAATAGTAGCCAAGGCAAGAAATGGTCTTGCTGGTGCTGATGAGGAAACTGATCAATAAGAGTATCAACAATGCAATACATGACCCCACCCAGCTGTGGCCAAGGAGGGGTACTGAGTATCAATGGTTGACACAAGAAGCCAATGCCTAATAGGAGGTGTGTACTACTCTAGAGGAAGCTGCAAGGAGTGATGCTGAAAGAAGCCGCTCAGAGTGAGATGTGTGATGGTGATCTATGATCTATGAAGTGCTGACAGCTACAATACTGAGTGGAGTTCTGCTGCTACTGGTGGAGCCGGAATTGGGATACTAATGCAACAACATGGGGATGAGGAGACTGAGTAGTGCTGATGTGAATTAAAAAGCAACAAGCTGACAAGGCTAAGGGATGCAGAAGATCGAGATACAATGATAGCAGTAACAGCAGCAAAAGTAGGCTTGTCATTGTCAGGAGCATTGATTCACTAGCTGAGGATAAGTATCATTGACAATGCACGAAGCTGACTGACAAGTGACGCTGATGCAATGGTGCACATGCAACATGCTAGGTAGTTCTGCTACTACTAATTGCATGCACATGGGGGTTCTGATGCAGGAGCCAAGACGTGGAGAATACCTCAGCGACACATCCATAGATTAGTCAAATCGCGAGTGACGTGCTGATGGCATTGCCTTGTATTCAGACACATCTATCTCACTAAACTCAATCTTCTCATGCGTTTTCAGCGCTCGCTGGAGATATCGTTGTCGTTCCTAAGATGTCGATGGCAATGTGAATATGGCAACTGTTGAACGTGTATCGAATGACAAGATAGTTTCGTACTCACCATCGATGCCCAAAACGGAATTTTGTCAAACTCGTAATACGGGATACGAATCACTGTCCACCCTTTCCTCTTGAGTAGTCGATACTTCAACACAGTATGTCCAAGAACACGAGGAGTGAATTTGGCACCACTATTCATTAAGGAGAGATCCTTCCCCGTTGATGCAGTACGAGTGAAGTGATGTGGTCCATCGAACTCCACGGCAACTTTGCGATGCCCTTCCTCAGTGAGCCCGTCAAAGTTACTTTGAGCAGTGTGCGTCCATACACTATTTTCCTCAAGCACGATGGCAACGTCAACATCCTCGTCGTACTCATTCCGATGTGCGACTTTCATTAGATCCAGCGTTTGGCTGATAGCCCTGTGACGGCTGCTGCTCTGCTTCAATCGGCTTTTTTCAAGCTTCCACTTCTCTTCGAGGTAGTTACGGAATTCCAATGGCACAAACTTGGTAGCGTCGGGGCAGTCCTTGTTCAATAGAAAGCAGGATTGCCACAGTTGGTGCGCGTGCTCCAGTTGGATAGTTCTGTCATCATCCTCATCGGAGGATGATGACAACATTGCTGAGGATGCCACATGGAATATGTTTTGTAGTAGTGCCACTACATTGTCATTGTAATTCTCAAGCACGGTTAACGACCATGCAAGATTGGCCTGCTCCTGCGGACCTAACCCAATCTGTCTCATTCGTTTCGGAAGTTGTTCGTTGTTGCTTCCCATACGCCGCAAGAGTTCCCGAGAGGCCGTGCCAGGGAATGCAGCGTAAACATCTCCAAATTTCGGTGTTAAGTATAATCGAGCTTGGACCCACATCAATATTGATATTTCGGAAGTTGAGAATCCTTTGTTGTGCCCTTGTTGTTGACTGCCACCACGTCCTGTACCGTCGTCGCTGCGAATCCTACCTAGAGATTCTCGGTAGATGGCATCTAATACCGACTGATTATCAAGCCGACCATGTGCCATTGCTGTGGCCATTTGCACCAAGTCCGCGCACGTCCATTGAGCTATGGGACGACGTCGTCGATTGCTTGATTCAGAGGTATTGCTCTCATCCCCATTGCCGATCCAATAATCATGGATAGCATCTACTAAATAAACAAGAGAATCACCGGAATTGACATTGTCTGATTCCATTGTTCCCAACGCCCATGCAATCTGTATCGCGTCCCGAGGGAGGAACTTACTAATATTATTCTCGCGCGAAATAGCTGTGGCAGCAGCATTGCGCGTACTTCTGCCGTCAATGCCGGACCTTATCCGAGACGTTGCCTCTTTGGCAAAGAATGACATCATCCTCTCCGATTCTTTCGATATGTACGCGCCACGCGTGGCGTAGGACCATGCAATATTTGATAATTCTCTCCAGGTGCAATTGGACAAAAGAGTGGTATGATCCTGTTCTTCCTCCTCGGCTGCCACAATCCTCGAACCTTCTCCTTGGCAAAAGGCCATGGCGGCAGCGTCAAAGAGTCTATCAACGGTGTTGCTCCTGCGATCAGGTGATGATCCTAGGGCTTCATCATTGCCATTCTTGTTGTTGGATTTGTGATTCGAGGTCGAAAACGAATCCAACTCGACAAATGTGACTAAGTCAGCATCATTCGTCAGCATCTGCCCGACATCTACGCTGATGGAGTTGCCATTGTTGAACTTGCCATCACCACCAACAAAATCATCGTCGGAGGAAGACGATGATAGCCGATCCAACCTCCGCGGCGATTCCCACCCAGGCGGTCGATCTCGTGGTCCAACAATGGCATAGGCCCATAAAAGCATGGATAGCTCCCCAGGTCGAATAATGATGATGGTCGCTGAATGTTGTTGCTGTTGTCCAGGAGCAGAAGCAGCATGATGTTTGGTGGATAAGACCGCCTTTTCTGCATCGCCGCTTGCGTTGATCTCGCTCCTCTGCTTCTTGATCTCCTCTAAATGCTCAATGACCCGAAGTGCAATTAGATTAAAAATCTCGTCGATCAATACATCCATTTTNGATCTCCTCTAAATGCTCAATGACCCGAAGTGCAATTAGATTAAAAATCTCGTCGATCAATACATCCATTTTTCGAGACGATGCGGATATTGCTCCCATTGTTGTCACTACTGGTGCCACTGACGTCGTGCCATCGCTCATTGTTGGCTCCACCTTCTCATTACTCTCCTCTCGCAAATTCCACGTAGTTGCAGCCGTCGTGGTGGTGACTCTCCCCAACATCTTAGTTTTGACGACATTGGTAAAAGTAGTATCATCATGCATAACGAATTTAGCCAATGCCCAAGCGGCATTACACAATTGTCTTGGTGATAATTGGTTGGGTATGGCAACAAGTGAGGAGAGTGTTGTGAGTGTTTGCGTTAATAGTGTGACATAGTGTTTGTTGGTATTGAGATGATTTGCATTGCTATTGTAGTTGTTGCTGTTGGCGGAAAAGGATGAGGAAGAGGATGTGTTCACCGTCCGCCTCTTCATCTTGGAACGTTCCCATATCTTGGAAGACAATGTCAACGCGCAGACAAGGTTGGCAGCATTGCATAATTCGGGTGGTGTGTCATGAAGGGTTTGGAGTATGGTACCTATTGCCTTTTGTACGGCGGCATTATTGCTCCTGCTGCTGCTGCTGCCGTGGACAATACCACTCCCACCACCACCACCACCACCACCACCATCACTGTGACTATTGTTCCAAATATTTGCTTCCGCCTGAACCGCCGCCTTTTGTATTCTATTCTGAGTCCGTATTGAGGTGGCATAATCTGCATTCCATGGGATGCTTTGATTTTCTATGTTTTCCATGGATTCATTTTTCATCTCTGGGAAGGATGATGATGATGATGATGATGTTGTTGAGGATGGTGGTAGCGTTTCGTAAACATCGTTTTGCTTTCGTTGCGATTGCGAGACCGAAGACGACAATGACGTGTTGGGCTCTGTTCTTCTTCTGCTTCTTCCCTTATTGGGGCGCGGCGAATATCGTTGCTGTTGCCGCCGAAGTGATGACGAAGACTCTGCATCTTCCACAACCCGAGACGATGCTGCCGACGTAGATGATGACGACAATGCGAATGATGTACTAAATCTAGTAGGTCCCCTTCCACGAGGAGTCAGCGACGTCAACGATGACGACGATGGAATCACAATCATTCCAAAGGCTACAACACACTGATTATGTGAACTATGGCCATTCGCATGAAGGACGATGAGTATGAGGAGAAGGGCCGGGTGGCAGACTAGGAACCGTCGCACATCATCCATCTGCTCCGGCTGGAGACATCGCAAACGCCGCCGCCGCAGCCGCTGGCTTTGAGTATGTCTCTGCGTTATCATTTCTTTTGTGTTGCCATTCATGATACTACTTCGAATGTAGCTCATCTTGCGCATTGATGAGCTGAGATGGTCATGATTACCTAGAGGAGTATGATGGTAAATAATGATATCTACTGAAATGTCGTGTCGTCGTCGGGCGTCATCGTCGGATTTCATTTTCATGGTGCATGCTGCTCTATGCTGCCCGCTGCTATGTGGCGGGAGGTCGGAGCAACTATTGCTACCTACTATTAATAGTACTCAGTGAACGATACAAATCATTCAAAATCCAGATAAAAATTGTGAAACACATTTCCTTCAAGCCTAATGAAAGATCGGCGATCGACAAATTATGGCGGGACGGATCTTTGGTGGATTTGCCTTCAATTCAGTCTGGCCGCCGATCGTGCTGACGCACTTGTGCTCAATTTTTGCATGGTGCACGTGCGTTCGCGTTCGTGGTCGAAAAAGAGGCGCCAACACCATCGCCGCCGCAACAACAACAACAAGCAAGCAAAGCAAGCAAAGCAAACACCAAACAGCTAGCCCCAAATCAAGACGACGACGACAGGCCGACGGCAGCACCCTCGCTATTCACTCATAGTATTACTCCCTATCCAAACGCTCCTAATTGAATAATCGCCATGATGTCCAAATTTGCTTTCGCCGCAGTCATTGCCATGATTGCCTCCTCTGCCTCGGCGTTTGCCCCGGTTTCCAGGTAAGCAATACGGGTACTACGTCCGTCTCCTCTTCTGGTAGAATCTCTTGCCGGCGAGCGGTTGAGAGTTGAGAGTTGGGAGGAGTGTCGTCGCCCCTCGAGCTCCCTCCCTTTTTCTCTCGAGATGCATCGGGCAACAGGGGGTTGCTGCTGATACTACTACTCTACTGCTACTTTTTGTCTGAGGTCGTTGGGATGCCTCCAGTTGTCGTGCTCTTCGATCGCTCTCCGATCCCACACGCATCCACGGAGCAAACAACCGAGAGAGTATATTATTTCGAGTGAGGATCGAGAGGGAGGCCATGAAGGTGGGAGGAGGGGGGGTCAACTACCCGTATCATTTGGTATCTCATTTCGTCCCTCATATTGTCTCGGTTCCATTAGCATTCCTTGACGAAATTGCTTCACCGTTACCGTAAATTCCTGTTCCTAACCCCGTATTCTCTACCTTTCGTTTTGTTTCATCCACTTCACACACTACGCAATTTCTCAACCAAACAGACCGATGCGCGTCACCACCACCGTCTTTGCTGAAGATGCCGACTACGAGGCACAATTCAAGAAGCTTCAACAAGAGGCGGAAGATCGCTTGGAGGAAAAAGTCCAAGAGCTCATTAAGAATGTGGACAATGTCGGAGCAAAGTAAGGAATTAGAGTATTAGATGATGGTTATTTACATTAGATTAGGTGTATTTAGGAGGAGGGCGGGATGATAACCCTATGCGTTCAAATGTGTCTCGGGGGTAGTAGTGGAGATTTGTGCTTATGAGAGCAAGACCGCATGGGAAAGGATCTATCAGTGAGAGAGGAGAATGAGGTACACATCGGCTTTTGACCTTGTCCTTTTCGTCGACGGATTGAAGGTGCTAAAAGGTATGATAGTATTATGTTATCCTCTCGATCTTCCTTTGTCCCCCGCCCTCTTCTCCTTCTTGTTAAAAGTGCGCACTGCATCATCTTGGCATCATCATCTTGGCAACCTGTTGATTCATGTGCATTAAACCGCCATGTTAATCNCGCACTGCATCATCTTGGCATCATCATCTTGGCAACCTGTTGATTCATGTGCATTAAACCGCCATGTTAATCGTAAGTTCGCTCGGAATTCCTTGCGAAATGTGAATGCCAAATTCTTTTTCGATGAAACTTTCGACCCGCCTTGCGACGGCAAAACCACCCCAGGTCCGATAACATGCAGCGGATCGTTCGAAGAATGAGAGCGACTTCTCACGCTGTCCTTCTTCCAAAAAGAAAAGTCCCGCAAGTTCGTTTGAGATAGCTTCCTCGTTAATAAACTTGTGCTTTTGTGCAGCCTCAATGGATGCTTCATAACAAGTCGCAGCCATGCTGGAATTTTTCATGGAGTAGTGAAACTCGGCTTCAAGCAGGAGCAGCTTGTTCTTGAAATTCCACTCTGAAAACGCCACCCACCCCTCGAACTTACGGAGGGCATTCTCACCACGAACTTTGTATCGTTCATCTCCTTTGTGATGAAAGGTGTGAGAAACTGTAGACGATTTTGCATCAGCATAGAGAAATAAAGTCGGAAGACTTACCCGTTTGGCGCAGGAAGTAAAAATTGATAAGTCCATCGATAAATATGTTGCTGACGACTGATCCACTTATCATCTTCGAAGGCTTGTCCTGTCATGGTTACGGGGAAAAGGATTGGATTCTTTAATCCGCAAGATCAGCAAACAACGCGCAAATACACAAGTGCTTGACTTACTATGAAAAACTCAAAGTACATGTTTGAATATTTGAGAGCCCGTTCCATGTTCCTGGACAAGAAATCGCAGGGCACTTGAGAACAAAGAATTGACAGAATGAAATTGTACCGCATCATTTCAATCGCGGCCTTCAGTGTGTCATGGTTGTTCATCGGCTGGACTTCCTGATTGAAAGGAAACGATGTATCTTGAACTAGTGCGTCACCCTCAAGTTCGTGAAGGATATTGTAGAGCGGTGTGAAAAAGAATCGAAGGAATACCTTGTACGATGGTGTCTTGAAGGAAGCATCACAACCAAAATGACACCCAGCCAGTTTAAGGCATACATCAACTTCACCAATAAGCATTCTGATGTTTTTCCCGCTGGCGAAGCTCCTCATGAGGTAGTAGATAGGACCTGAGAGGGCGAATTCGGTATTACCAGTGTCGTACGCGAAGCGAACGCATTGAGATAATGGCTCCAATGATGATTGCATCGGTTCTTGATATTAGAAAGTAGGACGAGGGACAAAACGAGGGACAAATATTCGTGTGAATTGTCTGGAGTTCAAATAAGTAACGAGTATGCGTCGTATTGACTTACCTGCAAACACCAAAATTGTCCCATATACCGTTGCGTAGACGGGTGGTATGAGAGTTGGCTTATCGCCAGATAACTTAAGTAGCAATAATGCTGTGCGCCCCCATGCGATGCCTTCGACAATGAATCCTGATATGTTAACAAGTGCGGAGGCAAAAGCTGCAATTCCATGAATGCTATCATCACTGGTACCATAAGTCATTGAGAGTTCCACCATTTTGCAGCACACCAACGCTGCCAGAAGGCTATGCGCCTGATTGCATAAGAAAAGGAGTAAAGACATAGCCTTCATCGCTCTCACTTTGTTCGCATCCACTAAGCGCTTTGTTGATAAAATACCATCAAGTCTCAGGTCAGAGTATTGTGTTTTAAGCCTCACTAGTTCGGAGCACACTCGATTGTGGTCGACATTATCGAGATCCAATGGTTCTCCGAGATGCAATAACGCTGTGAGGCACTCTTCAATTCCTTTTGAAATATCGGTTGCTACCAATATCTGAACCCAAACAATGTGAGTTTTGAATTTGTCAGTGAAGCTCGTGGCGTGTTCAAAGACATCTTTAACTCTTTGCATGAGTTTGCTACGGTCGCCAGTGAGGCTTGGATAGAGGGACAAAACGGAGGCTTCGTAAAGACGAATGCACAGATCATACTGTGTTTCCCAACAAGTATCACTCAAGAGCGATATCCCATTCTCGGCATACTTGGCAGCACCGGCAAAGTCGGGAACGGCAATTGCCGCCGTTGCCGCTCGCAAATTCAGCTCTGCAAACAATGCACGCTCCTTTGACACTGTTATGGATTCGTTCCCTATTCGATTGATCAAATCCACAGCCACGAATAATACTGAGTCAAGAGAGCCAGCGGCAGATGCTTCCTTTATTAGAACCGCAACCAGTTTGCGTAAGAGAGGAACGTAGTCACTCTTGCGAATGGAATCAATGGTCGCCTTCAGGATCATATCATGAGTGAAGCTGATCAAATGGCAAGCCCGCTCAACGAGCCCTTCGCTAATTGCAACCTGTAGCGCCGTATTCATGTCAACACTATCACTTCCATCATAATATGCCACCAAGTCGAGTACTTGCTGATCAACCTGGAACCCAAAACAGCTGAGTATTTGAATTCCAAGGAGAATGTCTTTCGGCAGTTTCTGTAGCTTCAACGAATACAGCTCGGCAACACTGTCTGTAATTGGGAAAATATCAATCGAATCCGCGTCCCACTCCCATCCTTTTGAAAAGCTATGAGTTAACAAGTTGTTAACCGCCAATGCGTGAATAAACTCGATCACATGGAGAGGATGTCCGTCAGTCTTTTGAATGACTAGCTCAGTGAGCGGTCTAACTCGCCGTATAGGTAATGCAAGTGTATCAGAAAGCATCTCATTCAGCGACTCATGAGGGAGACCCGGCAGTGAAATATCGGTCATGTTAATTGAGTTGTCAGCGCGGAATTTGTAAAGGACCTTCGCGAGCGGATAATTGCTGTTCACTTCATTATCACGGTAGGATCCTACAAACAAGATGTATGCCTTCTCGTCTCCTACACTGAGAGTTTGTCTGCCGCTCTGCTCGATGTCAGTGACTGAGGAATTGAGATCAGGTCTTGCTTCCTTGACAATTTCGACGAACACCGACAATGAGAGTGGATCAGCCCATTGCAAGTCATCGAGAAAAAATAGAACTGGAGCATGCTTCGATGATATTGCCTGGAGCAATTTACGAAATAGTGATGCCATCATTGATTCATTCAGTGCAGGGGACTCCAAGGGTGATACTACATTCAAAAGAAGTTTCAACGATGGAATGTGCTTCGCCAACATTCCAAGACCCTGTGGAAAAATCATGTTCTTGAGACGCGCGCACACCTCTTGAGATCTTCCTGAGCAGGAACATTCTGTGGAAGAAAAAGTAGATGCGATTGCACTGTTGTGATGCATTCCGTGCTTGGGACACATGGCGAGAGATCTAATGTAGTCATCGAACGCATGGGCCAGGACGGAGAGAGGCTCAGGATGAGCTTCACGGAGAAGCAAAATAGAAATGTGAGAAAGACATAATAGACAAGCATATGTTCCTCATTTATCCCAATATTTTGCCGGTAATTGAAGACTGACTCACCTACTCGGTCAAACTTGCATCGCAAAAAGAGCCATCCCCTCTTCTGTAACCCGACGCCCCCTAAGCTCACAAGGCGGCTCTTTCCTGCGCCTGAATGCCCAGAAACCATGACGACCTCGCTCTTCTTTCCAGAAATCAATCTAGTAAGTCTATCACCCAGCGCACCCTCTCTAACGAATGTCACCCGATCAGCGGCGATCATCAAGGCCTCCGTCGCAGCATCTCTCCCGTACAGTTTATCATCAAATACAACCTTCCACCTGTCAGAAGTGGTGCCGTGCAAAAAAATATCTGGATTGATTACCATCTGCTTCAAATCCGACAGCACGTCCTCGAAAGATGTGAATGCACGGTCAGAACGGAACATGCCTCCCTGTTCGTCACCCAACAAATCAGAGATGAATCGACGCATAGGGAGGGGGATGCCAGCATCCAACATAGCCGAAATGTATCCGCCGCCCTTTATCTTTTCCGAATCTGCCCCACGGCAATGTTTACGAATCATGTCCATAATATCATCTTCCCCCTCACTACCTGCACCGTCCACAGGATGATCATCTCGAAGACTGAGTCTAATAGACAAACTTGATTCCGATGCGGTAACATTTCGAAGGATAAAATCGGGCAACTCAGGTCCGTTTCCCCTCAAACACAATGCATACGCAATATGTGCAAATGCATGCATAGCAGCATACTTCTTCTGGGTTTCGTCCCCATCGCACTCATGGCAGAACGGAGTATCATCACCATCGCCTCTGGTGATAAAGTCAGCAGATAGTTGTCCATAATTATTTTCGTGCCCCGACACCGATACTACCGCAGTCGATTTTCTCACAATAATATTAGATACGGTGATGAAGTCTTCTGGCTGGCCAATGAACAGCAAATAATTGTCGATAATTATTTTTTCAGCAAGGGAATATAATATCTGCACCGACTGCTCCAGATATGTTCGTTGCTGCAACATCATCTGGTGACCGTCGTGTCCGCCCCCGATGATATCAGCGCTATGGCTTTGGCCGGAGATCCAAGTTAGTAATTTACACTCTTCGAATTCATCATCCATGTGTGCTTCTACTTCCGTATTATTACCGCCGCCAATACACTCAGTATTGTCCGAATCTTGTAGTGGTGTGATGACGGGTTGTTGTAGCACTGCAGCTGACTCATCGATGCCTACAGCTGCAGCTACAGCCACAGTGAGAAGGTCTTGCCGAAGACATTCAATGGTCGATTGACGCGGTATGGCAGTGGCAGTAGTACTGCTAGTAGGTGAAGGTTGCTGCGATGTTCCTGCTCGTCTTGCTTTACTGGTGGGAATACGTCGACGAATTCTCATCTGAATGGCGCGATCTTTGCTCTCCTCCATTGAGAATCCAGCCGATCGCATTGCATGGGTCACCATGAGAGTCGGCTCCTTCATCAGCATGTCGACGGCTATGTCGGCGCGCGGATCTTGCTCGCTTCCAGGTTTGCGCATCATGGTTGCAGTCTGACTATCATTATTGGTAATTGGAGTTGGAGTAGCTAGGAGTAGACAGTAAGTATCTCTATTGTATGCATGGTTGTCCCCCCCCCGGCGATGGTACAAATCCGACCGCATCGTTCCCTTGAAGCGATATTAACATCCAACCCCAACTTCAACACATTCCAAAATATCTTTTATTTAACGCCTGAAAAGGATTTTCAGATGGATATCTTTCACTTTGCATCGCCCTGCGACCACAGAGCACATCATATAGACAGCGGATGATGTTGTTGTGACCACGGAAGATCAGGGAAGATCAAGATCACAGAGAGATGAGCGACAAAAGCGAGACACACACTTACACGTGGCACATATTTGGCGGGCGCCAATGTTTTGGCGGGAGACCCCATCACACCATCGATCATCGACCATCGACATCGACCATCATCGACCATCGATCACCAATCACCACCATGATGTTCGATACTGATGTCGATAGGGATAGGTAGTATCTCTCACCCCATCATAATCATTCACCACCCCTCCTCTGCCTTGTAAGTGATACGAGTGGAGGATAATAATATGCGCGCCCCACCCACAAAATCCTTTGTGTCTGCGTCGGCGGCGCCATGTCGGCGGTTCGTAGTACTAGTACTACTGGTGCTTGCATCCAGCACATCAACATCAGCAACCACCGCCACCATTTTGCTCCCAACCAAGGCTGTGATGGATGGGGAGTCCCAGCTCTTGCACTTTCCGAGACGACGAACTCAACAACAACAACAACAACACCAATGGCATGTCGTTAATGACTTTAGTAGTAGACGAGGCGTATTGATGCTGCGTGGTGGTGGTGATGACAGCAGCGAAATCAGCAATGACGATGACGATGATCTATTAGAAGATGATGATGCTTCCATTTTAATTCGAGGAGGTGGAAAGGGATTGGATACCAGTAACAACAAGAGTAGCAGCAACAAAACGAGCAACAACAGTGTCAGCATCACCACGCTCTTGTCATCACCACGGACACTCGCGGCATTATCCATGGCAACTTGCATGTCCCTACACTACCTCGCGTACAGTCTCGCACGTCCCGCGACCATGACGCTATTTACATCCTCTCGACTTGGCTTTGGGGGGGATGGGGGTGGGAGTGTGTCCTCGGCCTACCCTTTGGCCATGACATTTATCGGACCGGCCAGCTTCGTTTTGTTGCTACTGTATGGCATTGCCCTCGATGCGGGGGGACCATATGGGGCATTGAAATCTACAACTTTGGGATGTGCGTCTATATTGGGATTGTCGGCTTTGGTCATTGATAGGATGGATGCCATGATACCGAATGATGTCGAAGTCGTGGCTGGTAGTACTGTCTCAAGAATGACCAGATACATTGTCGGTGCCCTCTTTGTATTTCGTGAAAGTTATGTCCAGCTATTAACATCCCAACATTGGTCGTTTATTAGCTCGATATTAACGCCAAGTGAGAGCTCGCGGTGGTTTGCCCCCATTAGCGGACTTACGAGCATAACCTCGGCATTGGCCGCGGCCGGAGTGGGGAAGATGAGTGCCCTGTTGGGGTTGCAGGGAGTGCTATTGGTTGCGGCAGTAGTGTTGAGCGGGAGCATTGGATTTGGTCGAATGGCATACTCCATTGCCGAGAAGAATGGATTCAATCCGGCCGAGGAGCATGATAGGAAGAAGAAACAAAAGCAGCAGAAGCAACAATTGGTAACATCTACCTCATCAAACAACAACCGCGCCAAGGATAGCCTATTCGCCAAGGCAGGAGATGTCTTCGCACGCGAACCGACTCTCTGGGCTCTCTTTTGCGAAATACTCGCCTGCCAAGGCCTATCAACGTTACTCAACGTATGCTGCATCACTCGAGTGTCCGAGGCAATGCCGGATGATGCCGAACGTGCTGGATGGATGGGCAAGTTCTTCGCGGCGATTAATGTACTGAGCTGCGTACTGCAGTTTGGAGTACTGCCCGCAACATCTTCATATTTTGAGCCGGGCACGTTGTGGAGAGGCATGCCGCTACTTATGCTGGCTATGACGTTACCATTGGCATTTCCAAAGTTAGGATTCGGCTTCATTGGCGGTGGCGGTACTACCGACCCGTCATTGGCCATGGTTGCAACCGCCTTCCTTGTTATGAAGACACTTGAATTCTCAGTACGACGTATGCTCGACGAGATGGTTTACGTGCCACTCGATTACGAAAGTCGATTCTTGGGCAAGGAGGTGATTGGCGTCTTGGGGTACCGATTCGGAAAGTCGGCGGCATCTCTGACATTGTCAGCAATTACATCGTCGTTTGGTGCGGTGGGATTGCGTGAATTGTCATATCTTACCACCGGAGCCGCGACATTATGGCTCGGTGCGGCATGGAGATTGAGCAATTTGGTACCCACGAGGGAACAGGCAGAGGAGGCATACAAGAAGATGAAGAAGAAAGAGGATTGATTCTAGTTTAGAAAGTTTGCAGATGCATGCATCTGTTCGGGAGGCCAATATGAATGATGCACCAGTGACATATGAACAGCAATAGTGTAATGCATCAAAAATATTTGCTGTTGAGATTTTTTCAATGCTGCAGCTTGTTGTTTGTATCTAGCTTCGTCCCTTATCTGCTACATCTTGCATTCTATTTCGTCAATGCCTTTTTCGATTTTACCAACATCTAGAACACCACATTCGATTAGCGCATTCTTCCTCTCCTCCGTTAGCTTCTTGATACATCTCGTCTGACGCCAATAATGAATGAAACTGAATAGTTTCGGGTTTGTCTCTTTGAGTGAACTGGAGCGTTTGACTACGCCGTACTGATAGAAAAGAAAAAATAAGTTTAGTATAATTGATTTATAGCCAGCAGTGAGTATCATCTACTCACCTTTTTGAACAGTTTTTTCGCCATAGCACAATGGTCAATGAAATCTTGATCTGCATTGCATTCTATTTCGTCAATGCCTTTTTCGATTCTACCAACATCTAGAACACCACATTCGATTAGTGCATTCTTCCTCTCCTCCGTTAGCTTCTTGATACATCTCGTCTGACGCCAATAATGAATGAAACTGAATAGTTTCGGGTTTGTCTCTTTGAGTGAACTGGAGCGTTTGACTACGCCGTACTGATAGAAAAGAAAAAATAAGTTTAGTATAATTGATTTATAGCCAGCAGTGAGTATCATCTACTCACCTTTTTGAACAGTTTTTTCGCCATAGCACAATGGTCAATGAAATCTTGATCTGCATTTGGATGGAGATAGGCAGTACCATTCATCGGCCGAACCAACATACGATTACGGCAATCCTCACTAGTCAGTGCTGCTCTTGCGTTATCCATTCGTTCCTTCGACGACATGGAAACACCGGCGTCGGCGGCACGTGTTGTTTGCACAGCTCGCTTCCCGCCAGATCTTTTTCCTTCCCGCCAAGATCTGTAACTTCCCGCCNCTCACTCGCGTTCGAGCCAATTACACAAGCGGGCTTTCGTCTGCTGAAGCTTCCCAGCGACGGAGTGGTAGTAGTAGTGGAGATGGTGGCACACGAGGAGGGCTGAACACCGTCCGACCACCATTGAATTGTCCTAAATGGGTTTGCTGCCTCCTGTGAGTTGCTGTCCGCTATAGTTCGCGTTTCAATCATCTTTAAATTACTCTCATTACCATTACTATGTTTCTATCACTCCGTACACAGACCATGCATTAATCATATCCCGTCCATGAAACAATTTCGCTTAGTACAGCCAGATGATGCCGAGGTATTGCGCGATGGACATTGGATACGATATGATCATGCCAGCTTGGTCGTTGGCGACATTGTCCGATTGGTCGAGGGAGATGTAATTCCCGCAGATTGTTCAATTATTAGTCTAGGTATGGATCATGTCGATGCATCATTGGTGGTAGATGTGGAGACGAGTGGGAATGGCACGCCTAAGGGGCTGGACGGCATGGATATTATTGTAGATTCACATCTCATTACGGGAGAAGCAAAGCCACAACAAATATCCAACAATGCCAATGGTGCAGTAAACTCGACAACATTATATTATGGAAGTCGGATATTACAGGGGGCGTGCATAGCAGTCGTTACTGCCACCGGAGATCGAGTGATGTTGGCAAAGTTGATTAAGGCTCGTCGATGGCCACCACAGACTGACTTATCCGAGGAGGTTGAAGAGATTAATAGAATGGAATATTTGGAGGCTGGGATTGCTCTGACGCCGATATCACGAGAAACAATTCGATAGTGTTTGTAATAATGATTGATTTGGTTGATTATAACATTCGTAATGCATGTCCTAAGTAGCATCCGTTTCTATTATCGAGATCAGTAATGGATTGGTTCGTTCCCCTTTTGCATTTTGTATCATTTACATGTCAAATAACGTGTACCAATTGCATCCAAACGACGTGCTCATTAATGTGATGACATACATAGTCAGTTGCTTCGTCGACCGACCCTGACGCTTGAGAAGAAGCATGATCGTTGAACACTTTCCGGTGGAACGATCCGACGTATGGATTGTTGCCGATGAGTTGATCTCAACAGATCACAACACGCCTCCATGAATTTCGCCGCACTACCGAATAATTGCCTTGAAGTTGAAAGATATTTCCATCCCATCAAAGTATCAACTTTACCATTACCTCTATCTGTGACTATGGAACAACCGACATCATTTTGTATTTACATAACGGGATTTCAGTTTTCGCGAGGGGATATTGTTGAAATACCATCTACCATCTCATCAATTTCTCTGGTATAAACGCAATGAAACATATCGAACCATGAGAAATATTAGAATTGGAATGAAGGATAATGGCATCATCGTTGAGAAATGAAATCCGGCATGGACATGCAGCTGTGGGCAGCTGCCATCAGCGACATCGATGTTGTTGTTGTCGGCGCCGCACGCGGTTGCGACTGTGTCTGTAGGATCATTATCGGACCACTGAAATAATGACGATGTAAGGATGTAAACTGCTGCGCGGATAAAAGCGGCAGATACAACGAGGAGGATTGTTCCGATAAGTGGTGAAGACTCTCCCTCCATCTCCATTATTGGATTTGGCGTTGAGGGGAGCGAGGGGTTTCCGCATTCACCGCAATGCAATCGTATTGTACCGCAATCATAAAACAAAAAGCAAAAGAACAACACCAGGGATTCCAACGTGGTCCCCCACCGTAGTACTAACCTGGCCCGACTGTGCTTAACTTCGCTGAGCAGACGGGAAGCGGTGCTGTCACAGTGGTATGGTCGTTCCTGTGAACTAAGTCTTCACATAAATTTATGAACTTAGCCATGCACCATAATTTTGGCGGGTAGAAAGATCTCATTGAAGAGGAGTAGATCTCGTACCTACCTCGCTGAACTGATTCCTATGCCTAAAATGTCACGTAGGAATTCAATAGGAATTATCTTCCCGCCTTTTTAAAATGGCGCCACAAGGGTGGAAGGAGTTCCCGCCACTATGCATTCAAAATTAATTGGCGGGTGGTGGTAATAAAAAATGGTGCACTCGCTTCTCTCACTCTGTGCTTTTATCTCTCATGGCTGATGGTCGATTATCGCAAACCATGGCGGATGGCGGCCGATGGCGGCAGCGAACAAGGAACATGCGGCGAACTGCCATCCTTAGCATCACTCTCTACTGTAGCTGTAATGTCGGGGTCGATGCGTTTCATCTTCACCCCCGTCTTGGATTGCCGTCGTCGTCGTCGTCGTCGTCGTCGTTGTCTCCTCCGCGACGATGTTTGGGTGGGCGGCATCCGCAGCAACAGTTGATGACATCCCTCGCAGTTACTCGGCAACACCATCCCGAGCGCCATCGTCACGCAACTCAACGACCACTGAATAATGAAACACGGCATGAAATTCCACAGATCTCATCTAAATCATCACAGTCATGGAAACATAGACGAAGGATACGTTCCAAGGCAATTTTGAACTCATTCGAGAATATTGAGAAGAGGCACGAAACGAAAGAAGGCATAATTAATTTGCTCAATTCCATGGTGAATGATATATTAGAGGGTCAAGCGAGCAATGATAATTTGGGTTGGGATTTGGGGGCTACTGGAAACAAGCAACGGCAACAAAAAAATGGTAGTACGTGTCTTACCAAAAATCTTTCATGGAACATCCACCCAAGAGATGCAACTTCTATCATCCGGTTGCTGGGGAGAAACTACGCACATGATGCAATGTTGCAATTCTGTCGACGGTATAGTCGTGACATTTTGTCATTCAATTCCTCATCACAATCCTTCTCAACTGTTGACGAAAACATTGGTGATGGTGATGAAATTGAATCAATATCAAACTCAGATGTCGTAGATGCTATTCGGTTTGCGTACACAGCTGCCATTGCGGCATGTGCTAGACCACCGCAGCGATACCACCATGAATCTTTGGAGCCCAAGTATCGAACGAAGTCTTTTCTTCTCTCACTGTTGGATGAAATGGAGCATGGGTATTCAAATACTGCAACTACGCCTTCCACACCGAAGAACGACACTGCTTATGATGATAGCCACAACAGCCCACTTCCACACTCCATTCTTCCGAACTCATACACTCTATCTGCGATATTACTCGGGATAGATGATGTAACTGAGTCGATGACAGTTTTGGAAGACTTTGAAAAGAAATTTGGGTCGAGGGATGAAGAGGGTGCCATATTAACAGTTCAAGTCTACAACGTTGTGATAGCGAGCTGTTCAAAAGACTCTTCTTCGTCGTCGTCAAGGAGTAACAGTAGACGAAATGGAATTGGATGGCAACGTGCCCTTTCCATACTGCAACGGATGCGGAGATCGGGTCCACAACCTAATGAGGAGACATATTCGATGATTTTACAGTCCTGCGCCGTGCATGGCCAAATGAAGGTTGCATTCTCACTTCTGGATGAGATAAGAAAATCATCGAGTACGCCCATGACGGCAGGGTTTTATCTCCCATTACTGAAAGTGTGCGCTAAAGCGGGTGATCACCTTAAGGCGAGGTTGATTATTGACATGATGGAGAACGACAACGCGTCAGCTATGACGACCGAAATACTGAATCTCTACTTGCTCTCATTGGCAAAGCATAAGGACATGCATACGCATGCGATGGAAGTATTACAAAAAATGATTGATGGCCCGTCGACATTGGTTCCACCTCCAGATATTGTCTCTTTCAACAACGTCTTGTCTGCCTATGCAAATGCTGGGGATTATGATGGCGCGCAGTCATTACTTGATCAGATGAAATATGGATTGTTCGATGTGAGCCCTGACGTTGTCAGTTACAATACAGTAATGTCATGTGCTGACCCATGCAGTACTCTGCCCCTCATTCAAGAAATGAAGCTCACTCGCCGCAATAGAGAGGGCGTAATCATACCAAACTCTGTAACATATGTCAATGCGATAACACAATGCCGAAAGGCAAGTCTTAACGGTGATTACGATGATGCACAATCTGCATACGAGATCGCCATGCATTTGTTGGACCTAGCCAGTGAAGAGAATTATGGAAAAGGCATCGAGCTTAACGTCTTTGTTTACTCTGCATCGATATGGATGGCTGAGGCTGTTGGAGATTATCAGACTGCCGTTAAATTACTCCAAGAAATGAAGTGCCGCCCAAACAATATATGCTATGACGGGGTAATATCAGTTCTATCAAAACAAGGGATGCATCGTGAGGCTTTGCACTTTTATTATGAGATGCGAAAAGCACATCTCTCCGCGACTAGGAAGACTTATCAAATGTTGGTGTACGCAATCGACAATTCACGGGACACTGAACTATCATGCAAGAAAAAGGCGGCATTACTAGACGGCGTGCTGTCTGTGATGCCCGTCGAGAATCGGAGCATTCAAATAGGTGGATACTTGTTTGAGGCTTTGATAAAATATCACGGAAATGCCACTGAAAGTTCTTCATACCAAGCTGCAAGAATGGCATTTGACTCGATCATTGGGCCTGTTGACGATGCGTGTCTCTGTGCGATGTTACGTGTTTGCTCTTCGGTCAAGCCAATCAAATGGAACGAGGCAATCATGTTGATTCATTCATCTGACATTGTGAACGATGCTCGTGTACCCGGCATGGTGTCAAGCCGTGCATTAAGCCTTGCTGTAACCGCGTGTGCTAAAGACGACCAATGGGAGGAGGCACTTAATCTCATTGAACTGTACGGATGTCAAATTGATCATGGCAATCGTGCAAGTAAGAGTATTGGTCAACAGAGAGGAATTGTAAGTGTCGGGGCGATCAACTCTGTCATACGTGCTTGCGGAAGGAGATCGCGACCCGATATTGCTGTCCAACTATTGAATGACATGCCGCTGAGGTATGCGGTCGAACCCGTTGAGCTCAGCTATCGATTGGCAATTATAGCATGCAATCAGGCAGAGCATAGAGAAAGGAAGAACGGCGCTCCCATTGGCTCTGGATTTAAGTGGTGGGAATGCGCGCTGTCTCTTTTAAGACGGATGAAAGAGGATGGTGTGAAGCCTTCCCTGCAAACGATCTCCTCTGTCGTCAGTTCGTGCGAAGCAGCAGGAGAATGGCAGCGTGCGATTGGCGTTCTTAAATCGATGCCACCTTTTTCATCACTTCTTGGCCGTGAGAGCATGCAGGAGGATGATAGTCATGAACGTCCGAACTTATATTGTTTGAATGCCGCTATTAGTGCTTGTGAAAAGGGTGGTGCGTGGTTAGAGGCGCTTCAGCTGTACGAAAACATTCTTTCAATCCAAAACACCAATAACTCTGTGAGACCCAACTTTGTTACTGTGAATAGTCTTCTCATCGCACTGGAAAATGCACACCAACATGACCTTTCGGGGAGCATATACAGAGATGCTGTTCGGGAGAAAATTGTATCGCCGTGGAAGTATCGGCATGATACTGACGGCAAATTGAGAAAGATGATGGTAAGTAGCACCTGAGTGCCTTTTGTCTTTGAGTAGCCTGCACAACTCATCAATACACTTTGGGTAGGATTTGCATCAGTTCTCCAAGCCCATGGCGAAAATCGCTGTGAGAAATGTTATGGATACTTTACTTTCATCAAAAGGAAAGCAGTTCGACGGTTCAGATGCTGTGTTCATCGTTGGGAAAGGGAAACGAAGTGACGATAGGCCAGTGTTACTGCCAGCGATTCTGCAGCTGTTGCAAGATGAATACGGTATTTCCGCAACAGTTGATGAGCAAAATACAGGGAGAATCAGGGTGACTAATGATGCCATCGCCAGCTTGATGGAAAAGAAGAGATGGAAGATTTGAACGCGACCGACAAACAGTCATCCTCGAATCTTTCTGAGTAATTTACATGATTCTGATTAATAGGTAGCATTATCGAAGACTGCCCAATTCAAAGCGTTCCTCTTCTGGTGCAATGGACACTTTATTTGCGCAAAGAAAATCTTCGACCTTGTTTTTTTGTCCGAGCCTCGCTTCAATCATACTTGCCTGCCGACTAAAACGTTTCAGCTCTAGCTCTTTTTCACTCCTAATCTGAAATTGATCGTTTAGCCTTTTGGTCGCCTCCTCTATCCTGCGATCAAGTTCCTTTGTAATCGAATCGAACCTGTTCTTCTTCTCTAGCAAGCAAGTTTCTTTGTCCTTCAACCTCGATTCTTTGTTCTGAACATCGAGATGGAAGTTCTTTATCTCGTCCTTGTGAGTCTCTATTGACAGACCCAGCAAAAAGATCTCTCGTCTTCTGTTTACGAATTCTTTAATCGAACACTTCTCATCGTGGCGTAATGGCATTGTTTAATTCGTTCCACTCTCACTCTTGACACTCATTCTTCGTCGAGGAACAACTTCAACTGAAACTTTCACTTTCCTGTATTTAAAATGCTTCCCTAAATAAGTACAATAGGTATTCTAGGAGTACCCTGATTAATCAAATACTACTGAGTATGGGTCTCTCAAGACCCGATAAATATTGTGCATTAGGATTGCTCCGCTCCTTTGACGGTGTGCATAATCCTCTAACATGCTAAATGATTTCGAAATGGCATTTCAACGATGTTGTACACCTTCTTTTCTTCTTCCGTTCCGTGGGCTTTGCGCTGGCAGAAGTGAAAATTAATTGCGAACTGAGCGTAATAGACACTGAAAACAAGGAGTAAGTAGTCAATGCAACACTGCTCGTACCCATTCAAGATAAGGACGCCTCTCTTCTTCGGTTCCGGTGTCGTCTGCTGGGCACACGAGTCTGATATTCTTGCCAAACCATTGGCATCCTGCTTCGAGAGTCCTTATTGACGAGAGAACTTGATTTCCGAGCCTCTTCGCATATTTGATGGGAGGTAATTCACGGACAGCCTTTTATTTGATCGATGGTCGGAAAAGTTTAGTTCAAAGAGTTAGTGACAACGACACCCAAACCTCAAAAGTGACATACCTTCGTTGCTGTTGGATATTTCCAGCACATCTGAAAGGTGCAGTTCATTAGTTGTTCAATTGACAACCCGCTCTGTCTGTTTTCATTCAGAAAAACTATGTGCTTGACAGGCTTTGAAGTTCCTTTCAGCCCTCCTTGAGCAATCTGGTAGTAGCTACTTGGCCCAGACTGCAACAACGTGCCGCTGCCAACGTTAGTATTAGGCTTGCCACGACTATTGGAGGTTTCGATGGAGGGCACCATTTTGAATCCTTGTTGCTGACTTTGATAAATGACAAACGCTATGAAACAAGCAAGTAATTAACGATTACTTGGAAGATAACATGCACTGCTTGGATGAGACTGCACTCACTTAGTGGAAGTTTGCGACCAAGCCGTTCTTCCAAAGCCTGTTGGACGCATCCAATCTCAGCATGGGCGACCTGGAAGTTGCCATCACTAATTCCGTCTCGAAACAAAAGAATACGTTCGGGCTTGCAGTTGTTTTCGATGATATAATGATCAATTGACACCTTTGTGGAAAGGAAAAGTAGTGAGATTAATACTGTTGCACATTACGGTCTCCAAAATAGGTAGGCTTGAATTGCACTTACCTTGATAATATCTTCCATCACGAAGGCCGAAATAGTATCTGACTTCTCTTGAATAAAACAACTCATTGACAAACGCATGCATCCTCCATCAAGGCAGACGGATGCCGCCACGACAGATTTTTTCATGCCTACGCAATCAGTTAGTATGAACATGATATAGATAGACAAATAATGTTGTGGCAAATCACATACCGTGGACCATCCCAACGCCGACTACCAGCGTCGGCGCATCTCCAACTATCATTCAGCAGAAGATAATCATCAGAGGATGGTATGAACGAAACAGTCAAATTGTACACAAAGACTCACCCCAAGGAAGCCGATCGTCGTCACCTAAACTTTCATCGGAACAACTTTTCCAAGAGATTGCCTTATCGTAGATGGTACTTAATTTAGCATTGATCTTCGTTGCAATGTTTGACGCGCTGTAGAAAAGTTGATATTGGGTGACAATGCGACATTGGGTTATTGCGCCAAAACGATTTTAATGAGTAGTACTAATCAATTTGAGAACTTACTATTGATCCTTGTTCCTTTGATTCTCGTATTTCGTTTTCACTGCACACTGGGATTGGATGCCACCAACGTAATTTGACAACATTTTAATTCGATCGTAAAGACCCTTCCCATCATCAGGCTTGTAGACAAACACAATGGATGGGAAGTCAACATCCCAGTTGTCTAACTTATGGAAAAATTCCTTGCTTTGAATGTCGTCTTCCCCGAATTCCAAACTGCCATCAGGACACGCATAGCGATACTCGATGTATTGCACATTCGCCCAGCTACCGTCGGAGCGATAGGCTTGGTGATAACCTTGTGATTAGCGGCACAACCCAGCAGAAGGATGAATTAACATAGGAAGGAATGCGTTGATCAAACAACATTTAGAAAGCCAGGTGCTTACCATCATGGTATCGGAAATCAAGAGGATCAATCAAGACATCTGTGTTACTGATTTTCACCATGAGTCGAACATCGTATTCGCCGCCCTTAGTTTGAATTCGATGAGAGATATAATGCTCTTGCCTGTTCATAGGCCCATAGTCGAGGAGAAGGCCTAAAGCTCCACCTTCACTGATTGGCGGTAGAACAAGACATTCGAACTCCACTTGATCAACACTTATTGCGAAACAGTGAAGTGAATTAGCCAAGAAAGTTAGTGGGAGCTTTTTGCGGTCACATCATAATCAGTAAACGTATTACCTGTAGCAATGTGTGTGGTAGAAGACATGACTCTTCCGATACATATTCTGCGAATCATACAGATGAAATAGCTTTGCCTTTTGGATTGCATCACGAGCAGTGTCCAGTGCCTAATTAAAAGGATAGTCGGATGTGTAAGTGAGTAAAGACAGCTACTTGGTTCCAACCATTTTCACAATTACTCACATCATCAATGTCATTTCTACCACTGTAGTGAACCGACACGTGGTCTAGATAGCGATCGGCTGTTTCCATCGTTACGCTTGGGATATCAATCCCGTGCGATCGAGCTACCCGCAAGACAGTTCTGATAAAGTCATCGCAGGATCGCTTGTCGTTGGTAAAATTCACCACAGCAAACGATGCGAGTTTGGAAGGCCTGAAGTAGAGGTCGATAGAATTAGTGCATTCTACAGATAGATAGCACAACAACATCAGTCACTCACCTGGCAAATCGGGTTCGATTCAAATTGAATGATCCATTTGAGGCATGAACGACATTTTCGTTCCCAAATTTTATCACGGGTGGCTTAAGCACTTTTGCAGTCGCATTCATAGCTCCACTCTCAATTTCAATACGCCATCTACTCAGCCGATCTCGAAATGTCGTTCCCTCGCCACCGGTGATGGAAAGCTCACCAAGCTTCTGGCCCACCTCTTCAATATACCTGATTTGAAGCCAATAGATTGTGTAAGACACTGAAACATTCGGTACATATCGATTTGACCAACAACACATGTTCATACTTACTTCTTTCCGGCAATTGCATCGTGATATTTTAAGATGTTCGTAACAATCTCTTCGGTGTTATCCTTCGATTTTGCGAAAGTTTGAAAAACAACTTCGATAGGGAACCAACCCCCGCCAAACTTGGTAATGTTGTCAACATGTATGATGGGCATACTTGGATACTGAAGCTTGACCCCGTGTACACTCTCGAAGTAGGAAGCAACAGTCATCTCTTGTCCATTGACGGAGAATGTGTACAGCGAAGGGTCATTCGCTGCCCAGATTATTCTTTGCCCATTTCCTCGTTTATCATCATCTCTTCTGCTGTCGCGGAACGGTTTATTTTTGTAAATTATGTCTCCTTCTGCGAGATGAAAGAAGATCATGATAATGATAATGAGATAAGATGAAAGACATGACGGGGGTCAGAATCGGCAGTGCCTACCTTTCCCTACTTTCCTACTCTGAAATCGAACTTGGACATCTCCCAGCTTCTTAATGGCCTCCGTGATGGATTTGTGGAGATGATCAGGCACGGGTCTGTGCGCACTATCAATCCTAATGCCGGCGATGGTAACTCCGCGATTACCACTTACATTCAGCAATGGTACTTTCGAAGCGCCCTCCCTATGTCGCTGCCCATCCTGGAAGACCTCCCAGTGTTCCTTGTTGGCATACTTGACCACAGATTCGGTCTGCACGCACACCCCACCCCTGACTGTGACAACATTCATTGCTACACCCGAAAGCAAGAGCTTGGTTCCATCTCGCGATTCAAGCGAGGCCTTCCGGTCGAGCAAGCGCCCTTGCTTGGGAAGTGGGAAAAAGACAGAGGAGGAGTTGGCCTCAAGGGATATCATTCCCCTGGTGAGAATGGCGGCAGACTGTACCAATTAAGATTTGAGGTCACAAGGTTAGAGTCCACTGCAAAATGAGATGAATTAAACTAAAGGATAAAAAGAATGAATGGATGGAGGTTGCTTGCCTTCAAACAGACGGTGAACATGGTCATAGTTTCTTCAGAGGAGGGTGATTCACCCCCGCTCAAAAGTCCCATTGCCTCCTTGTACGAAATCGGTTTTACTGCATGGAACATTACTGCATACCAGCTTTCGCGGAGCCTTCATACCGACAAGCGTATGTTGACAGAAAGAGTGGAAAATAAGGAACACCAATTATTGGTTAATATACAGTGGCAGCAAATGAAATTGGATGCAATTATTCGAGCAACGCAGCCGAGACATAATGAAGGTATCTTGAACAAAATATTGCTATCTACACTTACCTCGGCGCATCTGGATCATCCTCTTCACAATCCTTCTTCACCTTAACCTTGTACTCTTTTTTCACCTCCGGACCCAGCGCCGCCGAAGGCGCATAGGCCTTCCGGTTGCCATCGTAGGCTACCTCCAACTTGTATTCCTCCACCAACTTCTTCATGATTCTCCACGGCATGCCAGTTTTGGCAACCTTTTCCATATCGGATGATTGAATATCTCTTGTTCGGAATACACGACTTTCTTCTCCTGTAGTCTCGTCTTTGACTTTGGCATAATATCCATTTTTGATGATGACTTCGTACTGACAATAGTCGGAGGTGTCAGCGGTACTGATGGGCAATAGCTTGTATTGATTGGTGAGAACTTGAACTTCCGTGGGCTGCGGCGAGTTGTGAAAAGGCTGTGAGGGGAATTGTTGCCTGCCGCTACCTCCCCGCCCTTCATAGGGTCGTTTGCTCTGGTGGTTTGATCGATACATCGTTGGATCTCGTTGGATATGATATGGTAGGCCGTCGAGATGAAAGTGAAATGATGAATGAATGATGTGAAAGTTGTTGAAGAGAAGTTGGATTTTGGATTTCAGCGATCTTTTCTAGACTTCACTTTAACTGCTTGCTAGTAGACTGGTCGCTAACAACATAGGTAGATGCTTCGCCATTTGCACAATCAATTCACTCTCCCGCCACACTTGCGTCAGCACGTCGCTGCCGCCGTCCGCCGACTCGACAACTCCAACATGAACTTTGTTTGCTGATTGAAGAATGCTGCATCATACTGTTGCTCTTGCATGTAATTTGGTGCATTGGGGTTGGTTGATAGAACGTATACCGACTCCGACGCAGATGACGAAGCAAAAATGCAATGCTGCAGTAGATTGCAACATCATCAATTAGAAACAACAACATCGGTACGTCTGATTCTTTGTTGTTGCAGCTCACTCAACGTAATGAGGTAGAAGTCTTTGAACTTCTTATGATTTATGTGTCGATGTGCTTTGCAGTATATGTCACAAGCCACTTCAGATTGGTTAGCAGATACTTACACACCATCGTCCATTCTTCTCCTTTTGCAGGGTCGTATGCAATTGGTAATCCTCCCACCGATGCCTCGCAATTATTGACACTAGTAAATTCCTCCTTGTCATGCACATCCTTCCCGACGATTATCCCATCTATGATCATGGTGTATGGAGCCGCCAACGCCATATCTCGCTTTTCTACAACAAGAAATGCCTCCGCGATGCAGTGGAGCAACCCCTCTAATGCGATATTGAAATTACGCCGTGCATAATACCCGATGGATAATAACGACCCATTTTCTTCATAGTGGTATAAGTTGTACCATGTAACATTACCCGGAGGATGAGAATGTGGAGAAGGACGTGACAATTGAGTTGTTCGCTTAGATGATGGATCGGAAATGGAATTCAGAGTATCCGTTTGGACATCATCTTTGTATGCAGCTAGTGCTGTAATGGTTCTTCGTTCGTTTGATTGTTTCCCAGACGATGAAGGGGTCAAAGAAGTTGTTGTAGACTGCTTTTTGACAATGCCAATCTTGCTCGCACTACCGCAAGGTAGCAGAACGTGTCTTTGAAATGATATGCCACTATGTGGAAGATGTTGCAGTGTGTAGAGAAGGAGCAGAACTTGACCCAGTGCAGAATTAATTTCGTTCCATGGAATTAGGACTTTGTCGGGTGTTGCATTGACATTGACTCCACTAGTATTGGTTGTCTGTGGTGCATTGGAGGTGGCGGGACCGGTATTGTCGGATGAAATCCAGGAGAGCAGTGATGATCCTCCTCCATTGCCAGGTCGTCCCTCATCATGACCACCGCTCCGTCTCAAAGTTCCTGCCATAGTCAAAGCAGATTTCCCCAGCCGAAATCCATTAATTGTCCCGAACGGTCCTCGATGCCATATCAAAAACACGTCACCGAGAACATGGCATTTGGAAGTAACTCGAAGCTCTTCGGCTACCCATTCTCTTTTAGCTCTGACTGCCTCTGATGTGGATAATGCATTGTTGTAGGAGTGTTGAGAAGAAGATAAACGGCAGTTCCACTCGCTCAAGTGCTGGTAAATAGCGGGGATGATGCTTTGTTGGATTTGCCGTCTTTGCCTTCGAAGGTAATTAAGTTGTTGCAGTAATTCAGATTTTTCATCCTTGTAGTCGATAGTACGAATCGTATCGTCAGTTAATTCCGTAGCTGTCTCTTCTCCTGATGATATGATATAATTTCCCGAGAATGATTGTTTTAATTGTCTTTGGATATTGTCATTATTCCCGTTTGCACCCCGTGCAAGTTGTGGTGGTGGGAAATCATGCAGATACGACTTCCTTCCCTCCGAACTCGAGAAGCCCACGTGCTTCCGAAAAATCCAGTGAGAATATTGATCTTCGTCTATTTCTTCAGTGGTAACCACTTCTCCTCTATGGATAGATTTTCTAATTGCCTTTCCGTTAATGAGTAATGCCGTTTTGATCGCAGCTGATTGTAACCCCGACAGTTTTGCATCGAGATCTTTTGCCGATGACGACAATGAATCGTCATTATCAAGCCGATCGAAATGTTGACCGATAATTGCTCGTATTTTGTGTTGCTGCAAGTGTTGCGGCACACGATAGGTAGGCGCAACTTGCTGCTGCTGGTCATTATGAGGACATGAATAAACAGCGTTCGTTGTCTCAACGCTTGAACTTCCTCTCACATGTTCATTATTGTTTGGCCCCAGAAACTGTCGCGGCGGATGGATGTGATTGAGATCTACTTTTGGCTTTGGCACATCGCGTCGACGACGACGAGATTCATCGAGGTCGTCGATATCGGGGTTCATGATACGAACTTATTGATCTATTGATAATATTGTTGACGGTCGGTATCGGCGGGGGTGGCAGCGGGCGGCATTCATCGTCGTCGGCGGCGGTTTGTAGGTACGATACGGGAAACCCACTTTTGACTTTTGGCGTTAACCTTTGTTCCCGCCACATTTGGACTTTCCAGAAATTGCGGGAAACACACTTTGAAGTTCCCGCCACATTTGACTTCCACGTGGCAAGTGACCTCAAGTGACCATAGCCGATATGACTTGGGGTGATGGACAGGCGTGCCCTGCGACCTCGCTCCCACCACCATCTCGCCA
>JALLBK010000292.1:0-15631 GCA_036940085.1 Discostella pseudostelligera | reverse complement strand
ACTAGATCATTCATGTTGGACTCGGCCTCAGTGAACTCCATTTCTGAAATGATATAAGAACAGACAAAATCGTGACGTTAGGAGAGGCTTGAAATGGAATTCAATACAACAATCGACAGCAAGTCAAGCGGCAACACGTTAACATACCGTCCATGCCTTCGCCGGTGTACCAGTGGAGGAAGGCCTTGCGACGGAACATAACAGAGAACTGCTCAGCCACACGCTTCCACGTCTCTTGGACGGCCGTGGTGTTGCCAACGAATGTTGTGGCCATCTTGAGTCCCTTGGGTGGAATATCGCAAATTGATGCCTTCACGTTGTTGGGAATCCACTCAACAAAGTACGACGAGTTCTTGTTTACGACGCTCATCATTTGCTCATCGACTTCCTTCGACGACATGCGACCACGGAAAAGCACTGCGCACGTCAAGTAGCGTCCATGACGAGGATCGGCGGCACACATCATGTTCTTGGCATCGAACACCTGTTGGGTGAGCTCAGGCACAGTCAACGAACGGTACTGCTGACTTCCGCGGCTCGTCAATGGAGCGTATCCAACCATGAAGAAGTGCAGACGAGGAAATGGAACCATGTTGACGGCGAGCTTTCGGAGATCGCAGTTGAGCTGACCAGGGAATCGAAGACAGCAGGTTGTTCCACACATTGCCGCGGCGATGAGATGGTTCAAGTCACCGTAGGTGGGTGTGGTGAGCTTGAGTGTTCGGAAGCAAATATCGTACAATGCCTCGTTATCGAGAGCGAAGCATTGGTCTGCATTCTCGACCAGCTGATGCACTGAAAGCGTTGCGTTGTATGGTTCGACGACTGTATCCGAAACCTTGGGCGATGGAATCACAGAGTAGGTCGACATGACGCGATCAGGGTACTCCTCTCTGATTTTGGAGATGAGGAGAGTTCCCATACCAGCGCCGGTGCCTCCTCCCAATGAATGAGTCAGCTGGAATCCCTGCATGCAATCACAACTTTCGGCCTCCTTTCTTACAACATCNTCCTCCCAATGAATGAGTCAGCTGGAATCCCTGCATGCAATCACAACTTTCGGCCTCCTTTCTTACAACATCGAGCACCGAATCGATGAGCTCCGCACCTTCTGTGTAATGACCTTTGGCCCAATTATTTCCGGCACCGGTCTGACCAAAAACAAAGTTATCCGGTCGAAACAGTTGACCAAACGGTCCTGCGCGTACAGAGTCCATCGTACCAGGCTCCAAATCCATGAGGATTGCACGCGGGACGTACCGACCTCCGGTGGCCTCATTGAAATAGACGTTGATTCTCTCGAGCTGTAAGTCGGATTCTCCATGGTATGATCCTGCGGCAGAAATGAGGAGATGATAAATAAACGCATGAGAGAATTTGTGTTGGTATTGCATTCCGAAGAAGTGTTTCCTCGTCTTGGTTCTTAGGCCGCAACGATCCTCACCTGTTGGATCAACACCATGCTCATCGGACATTACCTAAACGCGGAAATAATGTAGTGGTTCATTGAGCAAAATGTGAAAGAATCTGAGTGAGATTTGAATTGACGATTGGGACCCAGAGATTTCAAATCGAGACTGCTTTGCAATCGAGCTCAGACGACTTCCACGCACCTCCCAAAACTTGGCCCCGATTTGATTTCCGCATTGTCCTCCTTGAATGTGAACGATTTCCCTCATGACCGAGACCGACGATTATGATTTGAATGAATTCGAATTCTACCGTTGTAAGTATTCTTTGGTGTGAGGTAGGAACATGCCAAGAACAAACTGAGTTGTCGTGATTTTAAATGATTTTAAAAAAGGTCGCGTCGCATTTTTTAGAACACACTTCCCACCATCACCAACCAATAATAATTTCAATTGAAAGTGCCGATGGTGAGAAGTGAAAGTGGAGTCTGGTCAAAACAGGGGTTTGCAAGGCTGCCGCCACAATTTAACCAAGATGAAGCAATGAATCCCATTAATGTGCGGACACAGCAATACATTGAAATAGATGGTGAAAATACGAATTTGCAGCCCTATGTAGTCAGCGTCGCAATTGTGTACGTTCATGTGCTCTACAATGCAAGTGCAAGGCATGAGAACGAAGGTGTTGTTTCGAGTTGATTTTCCAGCTTTGCCCAACTCTACCCCACCTCGGAGAGAGCACAGTTGAAGAATTTGGGCCTTCCGTCGGCAGTTCGGACAAGGGATATATTCAGTTGAAGCTGTGTATCGAGAAACAATGGAAGCCAATGAGAGTTCAGATCGACAAACTAAAACAATGAAAAGAACTTGAACAGAGTTGAACTATCTATGAAATACTCACCATCTGACTTATGCGTCTCGTGTGCTTCACCCGTCCTGTCCAATGATCGACCGTTGTATACCTTGATGCATGTCTATCTCCACCGCTACTGCTACTACTAGCTTCGCCACCTACTCCTCCAGTACTTTCTTCATTAGATATCTCATTCCCTATGCTAGAAAACTCCTCAGTGGTAGTGCTCCTTGTCTTGTTACTCTTGATGAATGAATCGCTAGACGAGGACTCGTCATTTGGATCACTGGTCCCCTGCTTTGCAGTATCGTTTGTGATGTACAATGATTCTCTAGAGGAAGATGAGATCGACGCCACGGGGTGTTCGGGAACACGTAACATTTGACTCATGGCCGAATACACCGTTTCCATATCCTCGCCACTTAAAAGATTGAAGAGAGATAGATGTTGCTTGCGTGTGATAATTTCGTGGGGTGGTAAGTCTCCACCGCTCTTATTGAGTTGTGTGCTCATGTGGAAGTCAGAAGTCGTTTTGGCGATGGTGGAGGGCCCGGCCATGGTGGCACTAGAAAAAGCCGTCGAAGTGTTGGCGGTTATGGAAGTGGATACGGTCGTGACCAGTCCTTGTCCTCCTCCTTGAGCGTGCGGGTTAGGCGGCAGTACGCCATTCCATTGTCTCGGCTCATCCCCCAGCAATTCACTTCGACTAAAAGCTGTAATCTTCAAGAATTCCTCATTGCAGTCGACAAACCGTCCGTCGACGCTTGTAATTGCCAATGCTACACCACAACTTGCGAAGATATTCTTGTAATCAATTCCCTGGATAAAGACCATGACTTCTTCATCGCTACTGGAATGACCCACCGAGGACGAAGACGAGTTGGTTGGTGTTGCGGCATTCTCCAATGCACTATGTGTCTGCAATGTCGCGGTCATACTCATATCTCCTCCACCACCTCCAGTTCCTCCAACCCCCGACATAGGATGATTAGTATGCCCATCATGATGACAGTTGTTCGCCAATTGATCTGCCACGGCAATCGTATTCAATAATTTCTTATGCTCCAGATCCAAATTAGCACTCCGATCCTGCAATTCCTGGATGTAATCCACCACGGATACAAGCGTGGAATATCGATCTGGCTTGAAGTGCACCCCCGCCTCGGAGAGGAGGGTACGTAATTCGGTAATGCGTTCGGTAATGCGATGGGACCGTTCTTGTTCGCGTAGGTTGCGTTCCGACCGGCGTACCTTCTTATCGGATTCATCCTCGGATACGGCCAACGTGGAATTGTCACCCCATAATACTGCTCCTACTCCTCGTTTGGAAGAAGATTTCACATTGACGGATGAGGAGGACACATTCGTAGCACTGGTCTTCTTAGAACTTAACGATAGTGACGATCTCCATGTTGGTAAGGCCACGCTAGCTGCTGCTGATGCTGTGACAGCTACTTGTGAGGATGACGACGATGTCACTTGTTGAGGGCCGGTACTGTTGCTCGATATGTTTAATTGTAATTGAGATTGGTAAGCGTCCCATGGATTACTCGTCGCCGACGATGGGCGAAGTTGTGGAAATGATGGATACATTCCACCACTACTACTATTACTCGCTTGTTGCTGCTGATGTTGCTGCTGCGGAAGTACTACTTGTTGGGATGGTAAAGGGTGGTTTTGAGGCTGGATACTTATTTTGGACATCAACCCCACCGTCGCACTTGAGGTAGTGGCCAATGATGTACCTTGGAGTAGATGTTGCGGTTGACCTTGCAGGTTGGAGGATGCAATACTGTGTTGTTGGGATTGTTGTTGGGAGGACGAGCAAGCGGACGAAGGTAGTACGCTGTTCGTCGCGTTGGAGGAGGTCACTTGATACGGAAATTGAGCATTGGTGGAGATTTGAGGTTGCGAGGATGATGACCGTCGGACTATCCCTCCTTGTCCTCCCAGCCCCACCAGTCCTGAATGTGAGTGTCGTCGATCCGACTGCTGCTGCGCACCAACTTGACTTCCTCCCCCAACCCAAGTTATGGCGGCACTGCTACCACTACGAGTAGGACCTCGAATTAAATCATTATTGATCACTGTGCCAGCCGACTGCCCCCCAGGTGGTGGTGCAGTCGTCGATGACAAGGATATGGGTTGAGATGTGAACATGGGTGGTAGCTGGACTATTCCCCTTGCTGAATAATTCAATTGTGTCGACGACGACGGCGGCGGCGGCTGCTGCTGCAGATGAGATCTCGCAGGGATGGGTCCTGCTCCTCCCGCCAGTCCTGAGCCCATTTCTAGTAGGGGGTCGTTGGGCTCTGTCGAAGATGTTGAGAGCGCCGTATGACTACTAATACTACCATGTCTTGGAGCCGACGGAGATCCACAAGACTTGCGCTTCCGTCCAGCAGAATGAAATCCATTGTCATTACCCCCCGTCGTCATGGCCATGGGCTGTGATGGGAACGATAATGGCGCCGATGATGTCATAGTATCACTATCATCATCTCCTGTTGCCATAGCAGTCGATGACGAATCAAGAATCCCCCCAAACGAAGACTCTCCCCCACCACAAACTGAATCTTCATAGCCTGTCAATAATGCATCGAGGCTAGCGTTGAACGCTTCATCGTCTAGTGAATATTCTCGGTCTAAGAGAGATGAACCGCCGCTATCGATGCCTCCCATGCCCATGTTGCCCTCCCCCCCGTTATTAACGTCGCGCAGTGGATCTGGGACATTTAAGTGGCAAATAATATCCCCGCCATCGCCACCACCATCTATATGATCACCGTCGTTATCGCTAGATTTTTTATTAGCGTAGGTGGTGGCGGAGGTAGAATATTGAGGTGGCTGGGGCTGAGACGACGACGACGAAGACGGTCGTCGTCCTCCCATTGCCATTGTTGAACAAGTCTTCGTCGTAGTTGTCGATATCGTCCCGTTCTCGTTGTTGTTGTCATTATCGTTGTTGGTACCGACGGCAGTATTCACTGAATTCGACGTCGGCATAAAAGTCATCATATCTTGATTCCCGATGCTGGCGGTTTGGGCCGCCGCCCGGGATGATTTCCTCTTCATGGTCTATGATTGTGTTACTCCTTTATCGATATCGTTGAATTGATCATTCGTTGCCACGCCACATCCCAGACACCAAATAAAACAGGAGGCAAAGCGGATGGAATGCATAGGGAGACTCAACGAGTTGCAGTTGTAATCGCATACAAGCGCATACCTGTACTGAGGTGGCGACTTAGACGCAGATGTTTAGCATCCGTGGTATTTGTGTACCGTGTCGTAGTTAGTACGTGTTCAATAGTATATTAGGCACCGGGGAAAGATATATATTCAACCGGCATTCAGGCAATCTGTTCGTTGAGTCAGTTTTGTCATTGAAATATGGTGGAGGAACGTACTATAGAGGAATTGGTATGCTACGTAAGCAGATCCTCGGACGTCCCAATACGGTCTTTGATGCGTCTGTCCTTTGGTCACAAACGAAGCACGCATGTTGTCAAAACGACGTCATGACGTCATCCATCCCGGAGACGGACGTCATACGATGATCTACGTCATGCTGGGACACCGCCGTCCTGCATCAACTCCCAACACATGGTCCGATGTCCGATCTGGTTCCGATCCTTATGCAATCCTCCGTCTCTATGATTTCTTCACTGCTCTCGACGTTCGATACTGTTTAATTGATGTTTACTTCACGAGGTAGGGGTCTCTCTCGTCGTTAAGTTTCGCGGTGGCGCCTGCTAGCTGGAGAGAGGGAGGAAATAATGGGCTCGATGCGAATCCGCTTGAGACCGATGTCATTCTTTTCGGTATTATCACGTAGCTCGTAGAGCATGTCAATCAATTTCATCTCTCTCTCTCTCTCTCTCTCTCGCTGTTCGTTTAATTCTCTGCTACTTTAACTTCATCTTCTTCATTCCACTACTGCTAGTATTACTCTTCCTTGAACTCCGTACCCTCGCTCCACACGTCAAACAAACCTCCTTCGGCCTCTCCTTAAATATACTCAAACATTGATTACATATCTGCGCTACATCAATACTCTCACCAGATTCAAAGCATCGTGCACGAAAGTCAACATTGTGCAATTTGGGTAAATTCATCCCATGCCGCATCTGTGGTGGAGGTAAGAATACCGATAAAAGTACCTCGGAAAATGCTCCGCCAATTTGGGCCGCCCCACTCGGTACCGAAAGGTATACCCCACCCGTCTGATCGACCAATTGTTGTAGATAGGGTGAGGAAGTCTCATCGTCTTTCATCCCCGAGGGAATGAAGCATCCATCAATAACAATTTCCGATTTGATCGAGGCAAATGCACAGTTCATTAATGCGTTGTAGTCCGAGGTTCGATCCGGTGATGCTTGTATTATCAAGGCGCGTGGAGATAATGCATTGTGTCCTCTAGTATGGGATTGTTTCGACGATGAAGAAGCATCGTTACTGCTTCCACCGCCTCCAATAAGTGCCAATACTCCCTCATCGTCCTTGTAACGCGATGCTAATGACGCATTGTTGGCGAGTGCCGACACTCCCGCGTGAGATGCCACCATGAAACGGTTGATGGTGCATAATGCCAGGGAGAGGGCAGAGGCAATGGCTGCCCCCTTCTTTGGAGGCTGGGCCGCACTACCACCACCAATGTTTTTATCAACGCCACCGCCATTCTCAGATGCTGTTAATGTTGTAGATGCTGTTGCTCCAATTGCACTCACACTCCTCTCTGCCGACTGTGCCACCCGTCTCTCTACCCGTTCCGCCGCTCGATTTACCAGTTCAGCCACACCCAATTTGACGTAATCATACAATAGACCCAAATCGACGCGCTCGGTGGACACTCCACCACTGGTGTTCCATCCACGCCCACCTCCACCACCGCCGCTGCCACCACCACCACCACCTCCTCCCATAACAACCTCTTCCAAATTTCCCTCCCCGCCTTTTCTAGGATACAATATTCCCACTCCCTCTTCAGTAGCACCAATAACCACTACTACATTCTCACGATTTAATGCACAGAATGAATTGGCCAAGGTTAGTACTGCCGATAAGACATCCTCGAGTGTGGCTGGTCCAGCGGAGGGTTTGTTTTTCGATAAGAGGGCCTTGTCTTTGGCGGAACGGGCTAAGGCACGATGGGTCCATGTGAATGTGGTGGCGTCGATTATTATGGCGAGGAGATTGTTGTTGTTCTTGTTGTTGGATTGCGGTGATGGTAGTGGAGCGGCGGCCGCCATGGTTGCTGTGGCTTAGTAGGAAGTGGTGCGAGGTGCGAGGGATGAGGGATGCATGAGGGAATAATAATATGTGCAATGAAGCTGCAGCGCATGATCCCGCCATTCCTCTTCCCGCCAAAATTTCTTGATCTTCCCGCCAAATAAGCCCACTTCATTCTACAGAGGAAACAGTACTAATTCTACATACAGGTACGACACGTCACTTTTGTAGGGCGCTAATTTTAAAATCCTTTAGAATTCAAATATCGATTCTACAGAGGAAACAGTACTAAGTGAGGTGAATGGCTTTGGATTTGGCGGGAAGCTTGACGTCCAAAGATCTCGGAACAGAATCAAAAGAACAGAACCAGAAAAAATGCCATGATCATGGCGGCCGATGACATTCTTCTTGTTCCGCTACCGTCGCTCCACTGCTGCTAATGTTGTGGGCTTCGGGCCAACACAATTCGTTATTTGCATCTCTGCCGTTAAGCGTGAATCGATCAATCGCTAGAGCATCAAAATCGAAACGCCGCAACATTCGTTGGTGTGCTTGGCCAGTCGACACTTTCAATTTCATTCAACTCAAAAACGCAAAATACACAATCATGCTGACGGTGTCAGTCTTTCGGTCGGTCATTGACAAATCAGCATTAATTCGATGTCTCACTGCCAGTACAACTGTTAGTGCCGGTGCGGCTTCGGCTTCAACCGCCGCTGTTGCGTCGACGACGACGCAAAGTACCCTTCGACATCTTGGCTCTTCGAATACCAGCATCGGGCCGAAGGTTCTCATCAATGCACCACCATCACAATCATCACGAGCAATGCCATCTATGTCTACGCTACATCATCTTTGTACACTACGACAACCTCCTGCAACAATGACCATCCATCATTATCGCCATCGAACAATGGTCTCATCATTTCAATTATTGCGCCCACATTCGACGATGCCCACGTCATCTTTCGAATATGACGACACTACTACTTCTGCATCTTCCAGCAACAACAACACCAAATCTACCCCCTTCCTTCTAGCCGACATTGGCGAGGGCATAACTGAAGTGGAATTACTCCAATGGTACATTCATCCAGGTGATACAGTATCACAATTTGATCGTATATGTGAAGTGCAGAGTGACAAGGCCGCGGTCGAAATTACATCCCGATTTGATGGTGTGGTGGAAAAGTTATGTGGGACTGTAGGTGATATGATGATGGTGGGACGACCATTGTTGTACATTACTACTAGAAGTACTGGTGGGAGTGGCACCGCTTTTTCAACTTCGGTAACTGATGGTGCTACTGCAAATGCTGCATCCACTTTGGATCATTCCAAGAATGACAGCATGGAAGGAGGAGACGAGGAAAGAGCTACGGTATCAACATTGCACAATGTCGACGATGAGGTTGATCGATTGCTCATCCCTCCGGTGGGTACCAAATATCCAAGCTACTACAACAACAACGATGCGGAAGGAGCAGTTGCAGCGGCAGGAGTGGTGGACGGCAATGCACGAAACGAAGCAAGTAGTACTAGTAGTGCTACCAAAGTACTAACCTCTCCCGCGGTACGAAAGCTAAGCAAGGAGAATCATATCGATCTAGGAAGGGTCCAAGGTTCGGGCAAAGGAGGGAGAGTGTTGAAGGGAGATGTGCTAAAGATTATTGATCCTAGTGGCACTTCGGAGATGAAGTTTACATCCACCAATAGTAGCAGCACTACTCCTACCACGTCCAATGCACCCATCACCCCACCCATTCCAATGGAAGATACTGCCTCCACCATCGTTCCTATCCGGGGATACAATCGTCACATGGTCAAAAGCATGACCGTCTCCCTCCAAGTACCCCACATGGTCTACTCGGATGAAATCAATGTCGATGCACTCACCAACGTACGAGACTCCCTCCGTCCATTGGCCACGGAAATGGGCATCACAAAGAAGTTGTCACACATGCCCTTCTTCATCAAGGCGACAAGTTTGGCATTGACCAAGTATCCCATTATGAATTCCACCATTGATGTTGAGAATATGACATTAACTTATCATAGCGAGCATCGGATTGGTGTGGCAGTGGATACGAGTCGGGGGTTGACGGTGCCGGTGATTGGACGGTGTCAGGAGAAGAGTGTGTTGGAGATTGCGTTGGAATTGAATCAGTTGTATTCTTTGGTAAGTATGAACTAATGAGTGTCGTACTGTATCTTTCGTGCTGCCATCGTCCCATTGTGTAATGTTCGTGAACTCATCGAAATCATTTCTTCTATTCTCTCACTTCCTCAATAGGCCATGGAAGGGAATCTATCGGAAGCCGATATTGCCAAGCCCACATTCACTTTGAGTAACATTGGTGCGATTGGTGGCACGTACATGTCACCTGTAGTATTGCCTCCTCAAGTCGGGATTGGTGGTAAGTTGTATATTGTTGCATTATCAAGTTTATCCGTTCCATATCTCAAATCATGTTGTTAATGTTCCTATGTCACAGCCATGGGGAAAATACATCGAGTTCCGCGATTTGTCGATGACAATTCCGATAAGATTGAGGCTGTCCGAGTCATGCCCATATCCTGGGGTGGTGATCATCGTGCCGTGGATGGAGCGACCATCGCGCGTTTCAGTAACCTTTGGAAATCGCATTGTGAAAATCCAGCGTCCATGATGTTTGCCATGCGATGATAAACCGGTTGCCATTACCGATTGGTGCTGATGACTCTCCATTATTGTTTTGCAAAATGTGGTTGATATGGTTTGTTCTAGAATCAGACTAACAATCAAGCGAACTCATTATTCATCGTCGATGGCCCATCATCATTCAATCTATATCGCTTCCTTTGTCTAACCCACTCTACTGTACATCTTGGTGATCTGAGGTTGGTGATTCGAGCAATGATTGTGTTGATGCTGATATCGAGTCAGGCGATGCATCGTCCAAAATAATTTCATTGTCTGACTCCGGAAGAGAGTGATCGCTATCTACCGATGTTGATGATTGACTACCTTGTTCATGAGCCGGCGTGCCTGCAGCTACGTCAACTGAGATCGCATCCTGGCTGGATAGAGTCGTATCTGAAGTATCTAGAGATGTTGATGTTGATTCTTGACCAGTTGGCTCGTCGTCACAAACACTTTCGCTTCTGAGCTTGTCGACTGGTGATGCTGTTTCCGGTTGGGCGTTCACGTCCACCAATTTTACAGTCTGGTTGACAACAGATTTGCCTGAAGAGGTTGATTTGTCCTCATATAAAGAGAATTGCTGCATACTTTTTCGGAATAACTCTTGATTCCTCTTGCTTTCAATATCTGCCGGTGATTGCGATGAACCCCATCCCCACTTCCCAGGAAACCATGATGACTTTGGAATTATCTCTACCTCTTTCGATGGTCGTTCTTCAGAACCTGTTTCTTTCACTACTGTCACTCGTATTTCATCACAATGTTTTGCAAACCAGATGCGATAGGGAAGAGACAAGCCTAGAAGCGTGAAGAGGACATAGATGTGCTGGCGGAAGAGAGCAGCAGATATTATGTGCGATGATCGAGGTAAAGATCGAACAGCAAGCAGTTTTGGGCGAAATCCTTTAACTTCTATTGTAGTGGAGAACTCCTGTTGATCATTAGCAAGGAAAGATGAGTTGCAAGTAACTGATTTGAATGACATTTTCATCGCTCATACGAATCGACATTACTCACTGCATGCACATCTTTTCTCCCCTCCAACATGACAAAAGCTGCCTGCTGGGCAAAGTAATCGTCTCGAGCATTCTTATCCTTAAGCACCAGCAGTTTTGACAGCGTCAGCTTGCTGAATGGTGCTTCGTGCGAAGTAGACGAAAAAGACTCTGAACGCTTCCATAATGATGCTATTGTACGATCTTCCCAACTGAGCAAATCAAGACGATGAATATGAGGATGAATTCACGTGAGAACCAAGTACGATAGTAGATATGTGACAACTTTAAGGGAACAATCGTGTCCTTACCTGCCAAATTGGTACTTTCCCACTGCTTGGTGGGTGACGACCTTCCTTGTAGCCCATAGAATTTGTGACTCAACAACAGTATCTGACGATGAAGAAATGGCTGCAGGTTTCACATCAGAATTACTCAAATGCATTCCAAGCAACTTACCCCCCCCAGTAATCTTGTTCCATGTTTTGTTACTCTTCTTCGTTCGACCTTCCCACATCTTTCGTACCCCTTTCATACTCTTCCACAACTCTCGATCTTCATAATGAAAACATCGTACTTTCCATGTCACACTTGGCTCAATATTCCGTATCCGCTCCAAGTATGCTTCGACTTCTTCGGGTGCATTCATAGCATGCGATAGGTATCGACGAGTACTACAACTGTAGGATTCCACTAAGTAGAGTAATATTGTAATAGCAATGACGTTTGGAGAGTACTGCGGCAGACGAAGGTAAAGTAATGCATGGAACAGCAGCAGTACGAATTGAAGGACGGGTGTGATGAATGAGGCAATTTTGCGTAGGAAGGACGGTGCATTCTGTGAAGAAATGAATGGTAATGCAAATAGTAGCTTGTTGCCACCATGAACAGCATTCCCACTCGATGCAAAGTATCTGGATGTCAAGTACCTTGATACATTGCCCCATATCCACAACCAAAGCAATACGGTCAATATTGTAGCTTTGACATGTAGAACTCCTTTTTGTGTTAGGTATGGATTCGTGAGAGATGATGATAAAATATCAGCACCTCCTTGCCAATAGATTGCATTTGTTTCCTTGTCCATTAGGGCGGATTCTGAATGGAGTGTTGGTATGGTTGACTGATGACGGGTACCACCAAAGGATGCAAATGAATGCATTGTTTTCATCGCTTCGGCTGCTGCGGTAGTGTACTTTTTGTTTGATGACCCACCTCTTATAGCCAAAGTCCTTTCGAATAAGTTCCCCGGGGCTAGACATGGCATGCGCCTACGCTGTGACTTTGTGTGTATCGCAGGATGCACTGAGAGTGCCAGGGCGTCAATGTCGAGGCTATCGAGTGCACAGGGTGTCGATGCGGCGGCGGTTGCTGCTGCTGCTCCTCGTGGCATCAAAATTTGCTTGTTTCTCCCCGCGCAAGCCCACACAGCAACCCAGATGAAATGCCAGAGAATAGTTTGAATGCGGTTGCTTCCTTTGATATTAATCATCCTCGATGATACTATGGTAGTGGTAGGATCCGGCCGGCGGTCGTCATCGCCGATCGCCGTCGATTGTCGATTTTGATGGCGGCGGTCGTTGCGGGAAGAGTGTGGGTGGCGAAAGTGGCGGGAACCGGTGGTCGGACAGTCCTCCACGTGGATTCTCACACCCCACTGACAAAGAGAAGTGCACCAAGGAACAGTGCATGCATGCAGCCGATGGTGGCGGTGGCCGAGGACGAATTGTATTCATGAGCTGATGATAGGAATAGTGATGAGTTGATCTTCAGGCGTAGTAATTAATGTTACACCTGACACGCTACCATCATCATCATCGCTTCTTTTTTGCAGGAACACCTTTCCTCAGAACAACATTAATGACACTCTTTGGCACGTTGTATTCACCTCCCTTGACCCCTCCATGACTGGTCAACTTCTCGTCTCCCGAGAGCAAGGCAGTCAACTCCTCCGAGAGATGACCCTGAAATACAAGCTCCACCCGTCCCTTCTTCAGTGCAGGTCGACCCACTGGGGTAGTCTCAATAGTCGCCGAGCATGCAAATCTATGCGAGACATCTTGCGAGAGTGACTCTCCCTCCACGCCATATTCTTCCATACCGCGTATCCTCGTTAAGAACTTTCTTCGATTTCCCTGTCGGAATTCCACTTCAATGTCCACGGGCGTTGGTTGTCCTCGCTTAAGATGCAAAATTTTACTTCCTGGCATTTGTACCAATGCATGACCACAATCCATTCGTTTCATCCAGCTCTCAATTAAATCTTTCCGCACTACTGAGGTGGAGAGTTCGGTGGTTTGGCCTGGTTGCATATTCTTTTTGGATGTTCGATAGAGTGCATCACATAGTGGTCCATTCACCAACACTCTGCCCTTAGTCTTTGGATCTACCAAATCTTCAGCTTCGATGTAGTTCTCGATCAAGGCGCGGCATTCCGTCTTGGTCAAGAAACCGGTACCTTTCCTTTCATCCGTCTTTGCATTGGCTGCCATTACTGCGTCTTTATCTAGCTGTAGTGCCTCCGAGACAGTTTTTGGAACAATGAACAGATCCACTATTGCTAATTTTGTTTCCTGAGAAGCTGAGGCGCTTGTCATGGCGGATACATCTCCACCACTAGCTTCGATGTCCCTCTTCCATTGTCGTTTGAAACGAATCAATTCAGGGTGATCTTTCACAATGCCCGTGAGGAACGCACAACGATCTTTACCATCTTTACTTGCCCCAAGTTTAATGACGCCCATCGATTCAATCTCTTTTAGGAATGGTCCGATCTTTTTGTAAGTTGTTTGTTTCATGTCCAATTTGGGTCCTGTCGCTGGAACTGCAGCAAGTAGATTTTTGGCGTAATATGTCGACACCGGAATTGGAAGAGGTGCTTTTGATGACAGCAGGAGTAGGAGAGACGTATAACATGCATTCAAGAGAATTTCGTTGTGATCGGGAACTGAATTCTCCTCATCGTTGTGTTCTGTTTGTTGGTCCTCCTCGTGATTGTTGGGATTGCTTTCTTCGTTGTCAGTGGTGCCAATCTCCGCATCATCGGAAGCAGCGGTGCCTTCATTCTCGCACGGTTCTGATAACTTCAGTTGTTCCATGTCAGCTGAGGCTGAACTATTGTCATCATCCCCATCCTCTTCAATGTCGCTATCACTATCTACCATAACATCCAGAATGGGGTTCACATACTTTCCATCCACAAACCCATGGTTACCAAAGTTGCCATCATCGTAGAAGCCACCACCAATGGGATTACCAATAGCAGCAGCACCTCCTTTTACACTATGAATCCCAAACGACCCCGTCTTTGAAGGGAGACTACTTTTCCATAAATCATCTCCATAACAATTCACAATTGTGACACCGACACCCTTCTTCCCCGGCCCTATCAAGTTGGTAGCATCTTCTCTCCAATCTCTATTGTTTGCATTCTTTGAATAGCAATATTCACGAAACAAGCTCTTCTCTATTGTACCAATTGCCACCGGTTGGGGATTGCCAATGACTGAAATGGTAACTATTCCTTTGGATTGACGTAATTTCCAGGGGGGTGGGAAGGAACGCATACCAGATTTCATCAAGTCTGCTCCTCGACAAATGAATTTTGATACTTCGGGATGAATGAGGATGTTGGGTACGCGATACTGCCGTATTGCCTTACTTTCTGAATTTTCCACATTGGCATTGGTTGATGATGACGCTGATGATGTGGATGCATTAGGTAGGGAAGTCAGCATCGGAGGGGGCAGGGCAGCAAGCAGTGGTAGTAGTGGTATCAATTGGACTTTGCGATCTTCGTCCTCGTATTCCAACAATATTGGTTGGGCAGTTGAATAGTATGGCCATGCAGTTGGAAAACCCGTGTTAAGAGTTTCATCCATTGATGGAGAGACTGAAGATGATGATATTGTGGTCGTTGTTGCATCCGTCGCAGAGGAATCTAAACAAGGAGTGCGCAAAAATAATGTTGCATAAATTCCACTCGATAACTTCAACTTTCGCGACAGCACATCCCCTCCCCGGGGTGCTATTATGGCATCGTCGATGAGTTGTTCTGCCCTTGCAATCCACTCTGCTCCTGTTGCTACCTTCGCCTCATTCTCATTAGAGCCAATGAACAATGAGTCAATGACGCGATCGCGGAGCCGTCGTCTATCTGACTTGCGCAATGGAACGTCCTTCTTGCCGCCACTTGTCGATGATCCATCCTTGTGGAACATGATGCACTGACGTTACTAGTATCGAGTCTGGACTGTTAGTGTTAGTATTAGTTTGATGCGGGCAACAGGGGTGGTGCGATGCCGGAGTGGCTCATTTCACATCTCATGGTCATGGTGTGGTTGGTGCATGAGATGGTTTGGGCAGTGATCTCTCTTTCTCTAGTGGTCACACTGAGACGCTATGTATTAAGTCTAGTATATAGCATCTCATATAGCTGAATTTATACTGTTTTCAATAG
>JALLBK010000291.1:0-26223 GCA_036940085.1 Discostella pseudostelligera | reverse complement strand
GATTGACGAATCTCGTTGAGGCTGATGATGAAGCCCGGGTCCTGGAGTCGACATGCAAATCCACAATTCATCAACGTAACAAATCCCGATTTGCCCAATTTCCTCAACCAATCTTCAAATATTGTATCATAGGCGACAAGGTCGAGGTAGCATGTACTATTGAATAGTATACTCTTCAGGCTTTTTTCATCAATTGCTTTCCATTTGCGACAAAATTCCTGAATATCTTCCCGATGAGCAGGCACATGACGAAGATGCTGGTGCTTCTGGTCGAACCATCCATCATCACGACCATATAATATTTGAGTCATGAAAATATTGCCAGTACGTCTCTCCTCAAGTTCATGTGTGTTCATTCCCGTGAAGCTGCCAATATCGGCATCAAGGATGTCCCCCTTAATTGACTTCATATCTCCATTCACTCTCTTCATTGACCTGGCAAATCCTTTGATAATTCCGATGGTATCCTTAAATTCATCTCTGCCATCGGGAGTTGAGTAGTAATGAGCTGATGGATGGTTTCGTCCCTCCATTACACAGAATTCACGTGCACAAAGACCATCACCCGTCAGTTTGTATACCGACAACTGGTTAGCCATAGACAGTGGTCTCACAAACTTTACAAGTCCCAATGCTCTTGCTGCAGCAAATGCTTCTCTTGGCGGTCGTCCGGCAATATAGACTAATGGGTTCACATCTTTGTTGTACATCTCAAGATGTTTTGATAATCTTGACATGTAATCCCCGACGATTTTTTTTTCACAACAGATCTTGTAGAGCACGCCCTGATCGATTACCGAATTGGTAGTCTTTGAGCTCAACTGTACTAGATCTACCCATGCAACCATATCATCTTCAAAATAACCATTGTCTCGTATTCCCTTCAAAATCTCCCTCTCTGTATTACCGATTCGATGATCCGATTCCTTCGCAACACAGTACTGTGCGAGAATGATTACACGATGACCGGATGTTGGTTGTCGAACATATGGAAAGACGTTATCTCTCGAACCTCGAACTACCCTATACATAATCTCAAGAATATTATGTGCAAGGATGATAGGTCCAGAAGAATTCTGCCAAACCACCGGACGAAGAATAAAAAGATTATTATTAGTATCAAGATGTAGAATACCGAACAATTACATTCAACGAACTTACAGATACAGGCAATTTCTCTTTTTGCTTCTTTGTTGACATGTTCATCTGGATAGTTTCATTTTCATTCATTGAATCACTGACGTTACTCTCATTACGACGGTGCTTCTTTGACTTTTGTGACTGTTGATTCGAAACGCGACGATGCTTGTTTGTTTTCATTGTTGGCTTGACATTCTCCTTGTTGTAACCACCATCATCATTGTCACCTCCGCCTACTTGCTGGAACACACAATCAATCTGTCCACCATCTTCCAATTCCAACAAGTCAGGTGTATCCGTATCCTTGATACGCTCTCCATCAAAGAAGAAGCGGAGAGACTTCATATCGACACTAATCCGTTGCGCATACGCAGTAAAGACCTTGGACATCTTTGTGGACTGTTTGATTTTGAACATGGTTTCATCGCCGGTTTGATCCTTGACGCGGATGGTGATGGGCTCGTCATCGGCATTGGTGGTTTGGGCTTCGACATTGGTGGTGCGTTGCTCCCACTTATCTACAAAGGATACTAGGTCAGCCAATGACAATCGACAGTACCTCAGAATCATAACAATTGAAGCTGGTAGCCGACTCTCTAAAATATGTCGCTTTTGCTTGGTATTGTATCTCATGCGCCTCATATTTTGGCGCATAAGGTGCTCCCATTTTTCTGTATAGATGAGATCGGAAATCGCCAAACGGCGGAATTTCCTCAATAGTACCACAACAGATGTTCGTAAACGTTTCAGTAGAAACATCTTCATTTTATGTCGTAACACTTGATGAGGTGTGTGTTCCTCTTCATTTGCCTGAGAATAGTGGCAATATCCTAAAAAATACGGTACAGCAAACTCCTCATCCTAAACATAGATTTTGTAAGCTTTTCGAAGTAACAAGTAATTAATGATCATGCAACATGATTCTCTCACCTGAATGGCTTTGCGAGCCCAAGGAAATGCGATGCATCCCTCACTTTCGAAATCTTTGCCAGGAACCGACACCATATCAAGCCCTTCACCAGTAACCTTGAAGATATTGAGACAATGATCGTAAATGGTTTCAAGCTTCTTAAAGATCAGAGCCGTGGGATTACAGCCTATAACTTCAGTTCCAACAGTTCGCCTCATCGAATTTGCACACCAGTCTGAGCTTCCTTCCATCTCGCCACATTTGACAACAACATGCTCATCCGCCTTCTCCATTCCCAACACGGCTTCCTTCTCGGCACTTCGACAAGTGATAAAAGCAATCCTCAAATCATCACTGACTTGCACTTCATGTTCAGCTCCACTCGACTTGGAACCGACGGCGACGGCAGAAATGAGATCCTGTCGGCACTTCGACAAGTGATAAAAGCAATCCTCAAATCATCACTGACTTGCACTTCCGAATCTAACCGAACCACTGTCGGATCATGCATCATCCCTGTCTGAGTAAACTCCATCAATGCCTTTGGCATGGTTGCGGAGAACAGCATCGTCTGTCGGTGCTCTGGCATAGAGTGGCAAATCTGTCGAAGCTGGAGTGCAAATCCCATCTCGAACTCCACTCCATGTTCAGCTCCACTCGACTTGGAACCGACGGCGACGGCAGAAATGAGATCCTGCAACAAAGACGACGACGATGAGAATTACTCTCAATTCAATGCAAACGAAAAATTTTGCAAGAGTTTCCCCCCTCGCGAGCAAAATAGATCGTACCTCCACTCCACTCGACTTGGAACCGACGGCGACGGCAGAAATGAGATCCTGCAACAAAGACGACGACGATGAGAATTACTCTCAATTCAATGCAAACGAAAAATTTTGCAAGAGTTTCCCCCCTCGCGAGCAAAATAGATCGTACCTCCACTCCACTCGACTTGGAACCGACGGCAGATTCAAATTCGACAATGGACGTCAGTGCCTGCTCTACTTTCTCCGCTCCACCTAAGTCGAAGAGCTTGGAACCGAAGCCGATGGCTGTCGCGATGGATGAAACGAATGCAATAGTGAGAATCCTCATTGTTGTTATTGAAATACAATGGCATTGATTTTGAAAAACAATGCGGAAATTTTAAAAAATTCCTACTCACAGCAAGTTCCAACTCACAGCAAAGCAGGATGATCTAGACAATAAGTGGACCATCAATGACTACCACCCCCACCCTCTACTGCCTCCTGCCAGCGGAATTCCCCCCCATGCTTGAGGCCAATTAGAGAATGAGATACCACAACACGCCCCCTCGGTGCACCCTTGAGCATGGGGAACCTTAAATCGTCCCAACAATGCCGCATCATATTCCCCCACATGGGCAAGATCGATGTAGATGAAACATTGATTGGGATTCCAATCGCCACCCATGCCTACACCACCTCCGCCGCCACCACGATACAAAAATCGATGAATTCAAAGAGAACTTGAAGGATGTTGCGAATTATGAGGTGGCTGATCTGTCGAAGATTGGAGGTAGATTCATCTCCAATCGGCCGGTCAGTGAATTGTTCATTTTTCTTAGAATCGGCCGATGAAATATTTCTGCCAGTTTTCATGAACTCAGTGTTATTCAATTCTTGTCGAGACTGGCTCCGGTAAGGATTCAATGGAATTTTCGAATGAACACCACCCTGATTGATGTTGATATTATTTCTGGGATCATCCCTGATGCCCCCATAGACTAATATGCTCTCCCAAAATTGCAATGCGCTTTCTTCGAGCCATTGATAGGTAGATTCTTTGTTGTGTCGACGTTGCTGAATTTGACGACGACGAACCACTTCTACTAATCGCGCCTGCTCCCCGTCCCGATGAAGCGCGGCCTCTGGTGCAAGAAATAGTTGTGGATTAGATTCCGGGTGTTGGTGTTGAGGTAAATGTTGCTTGGGATTGTCACCATCACCACTACTGACACAGTCATTGCCCATGCTTGACATGTCAATTAACGGAGTTCTCAAATAACTATCCGATGTAGAATATTGGATTGGAGAAGGATTGCTCACATCCACCGCTGGAATAGTAATGGAGGAATATCCATTGACGGCCTTGTGCTCGGCGACCTCAGCAAACCCCACTTCGAGAAATGCTTTCTCTCGCCGACGCCGCATGATATGAGCATCCAAAACATGCTGCTGATTATCACCATCGTCAACACCATGTTGAGGCGTTTCTCCACTTGCGTTGATAAAAGATTCCGGATTGTCCATTGCCGATTATTCTCAATATTCCAGTTTTAGTGGTCGGTGGTCGGAAGTGAAAGTGTTAGTTTTGGGCGGGAGGCTGAGGACTTGACTCGAAGTGGTGAAGTACTTACACGTAGCATCGATTTGGCGGGAGACTAATTCCAACTCCACGATCATTTAGCTGGATGGAAACTTAGGTATTTATTAATTACTCCATGCAATAATTTATCGAGTTCAATAGTTATGTATCTTGATGAAGCGAGTCGCAATGGACACTACTACTCATTGGCGGACTGCTGGGGCAATCTTTGCCCTGCTTTTCATCCAACCGATCTCTCGACACATGGATCGATTTTGCAAAAAATTCAAGCGTCTGGTGCCGATCCATAAAAGCCCGAAGAATTCGATCTTTCATTGTCTCGAGATCAATAGCTGCCTGTTTTACATTATGCAAAGCTCTCTGCAAAGTATCCGGATCAGTATGCGCTTGAGCAAATTTAATGTTCTCCGCCCAGTTCGGACACATCCTTTCGATCGCAGCCAATTGTTGATTATCACTTCTCACGGAATTTTCAATCTCGCTAGCGACTCTTTCACTCTCCAGTGTGATAGGATCTGTAGTATGGTCTAATTCATTACCCTTGCAACCGTCCTCGTCGTCATCCAATGAAGGCGAAGAGCTCGAGGAATAATTCTTTTCCATTGACTCATCAAATAATGTCACCAGAGCATTAAATCCTTGATCTTCCACATGAAGCGTAGTGGCAGTTGCCTCGGCCCAATGATCGATGCTTTTCATACCTTTATAGTTCGCGAGGGCATTTTTGAAGTAACTCATGGTGCCAAAACGTTGCGTAGACTCTGGAATTGGATCCGTGTTTGTCCAAAACGATAGAAAGTCATCATGAGCATTGTCAACAGTAGAGGGTTCATCACCAAGATCATCGTCTCTAGTCTGGTCGCGAACCATTTGAGTCAAAGTTGGCTGTTCGGCTATGAACACGCATAGGCGGCTCGTGTTAGTTGGACACGTAATAATATGCTTGCAAGAGAACAGAACGATCCGCTGTAACTTACTCTTCTGCTTTCCAAAGACACGAGTTTTGGCACAGTTGGTTTCCCCGGAACCTACTATTGGACATGGGCATCCCACCTCATCGCTCATCTCAACATCTGCTAGGAACCTTTGCTTCTGAGACACCGAATGTGAGTCTCCCCACTTCTTCAGCATCTTAAGTTGATGCTTCTTCAATGCACGAGCAACGTCATGTCGCTGGCCTTCCTTCCACGCAATTTCCCGCTCAAGTCGTTGCAGGCGATTGATCAAAGATTGCTCCTGCCGTGCGTCGGATCCAGATAGGGTAGGTAATTTATGTGATGTCACGTCGGTACAGTCACAGTTTGAACATGCAGAGCATAATTTTTTTTTCCCTGCAGACGACTTTGATTGCTTTTTCTTTGCAGCGTCACCCCCTGACTTCGTTCTCGTACAAGTTTCGTTTCGACTCCTGGTCAAGGTCTGCGCAATAATTGCCCCTCCCTCGCTATTTTTGGATGCATTAAGATTCTCTTTAGATGATGCACGAACAACAGTCTTTCGTTTCCCCTGTGCTTTTGCATTGACAGATTTGTTCGGTTTCTCATTCTTGACGGCGGCGGCTGAATTCGACATGTCACCAACAGCTCGTCCATCGCCATGAGAATCATGGACAAAAACAATTGAGTCTGATGGCCCCGTTCCCATGGGGTTAAAGTACCCAGACCGACTTTGTTTTTCATTCTTTCCTTTCGACATGTTGTCGGTATCATCGTTGCTACAAAGATCTATTACTCTAATTGCTTGCTTTTCAACGAGGGATGAACTAGACTCTTCGTACACAAAACTATTCAATTCGTCGAAAAATGAATTGTTGGGATGGATTGATAATTCGGGTCGCGACATCTCCACTTTCAATTCCTTCTCTTTCAACAATCCTGCACACTTTCCATCTCTGTTTACACTTGACGTTTGTCCCAACTGACAGTAAACTAAATCGCCGATTGTCCTATCATCCCTTTGTTCTATGCCAGTTCGAATGCAATATCGAGATAAGTGAGTAGAAGATGCGGCTCTAGCGGAAGACGTCATGTCGTTATTTGATTCTAATGCTGCCACCGACGTCAATGAAATTGAGGCAGTACTTGCTATATTTCCAATCAATCTAGCGGACGACTGCGAATTGTTGTTTGATTCAGGTGGTACCACGGTGGTCAATGACATAGCTGCGTCGACGAGAGTTTCACCAAGAGAATTTCTAACCGATAGAACTCCTTCGGATGCATTCCGACTTTCTACAAAGCTTGAGGAAGAGTGAGCCGGTGGGTGTCCTATTTGAAGAGATGCATTACTTTGACCAACATCACTCGGGCATTTTGCACATCTTAATCCTTCGTTATGCGAAGCACGTGTCAGCTTGTCTGGAGCATCTTTAATCTGTTCCCCCATGTGAACAACGTCAGGCTGCTTGATTGGAACATTATCCATGCATGCTCTCTTAACAATGGATGCTTCCGCACTAGCCAAACATGGATCTGTGTCAGCCCGACAAACGGACGGTGTCGTTGGCATCAATGGTTCTGATGATAGACTTCCACATGGTACTGATGGTGCAGATTCACCCTCGTCGCGCCCAGCTCCTAAATCATAATATTCCGATGGTATGGAAGTAAACGCTGGAATAGGTATTCGTTCTTTATTTCGTTTGGCAGATAGGTCTTCATTCTCCGGATAGCCGCGGCGTTTGCGTCGATGACGAGATGACAATTTGCTGACCGGCCTCACCTTGGACGAGATGGCATGTTGGCTGATTGAGGTTGTGGCAGTGGCAGAAGCAGATGACGAATCATTTTTCCCACATTCAGTGCCGTTGCTCTCATGGATCAACTTGGGTAATTCGGCGGGCAATGCGATCATCGTGAGTATGCCCTCTCATTGGTCATGCATTATTTGACATCGCCATTGAATTCGGCGGTATTTGTTGTTGGTGTTATTTGTTGTTGCTTTTGCGCCGCGCGCGCGCGAGGAACACACACAAAAAGTCCCGACAGACTACATATTTATCTAACAAATCGTACTCCTACGTCGTAAATACGTAACAGCCAACGCCCAAATCCCATATCCTCGATCCTCAACAACTCGCCTCGATGAAGAATAGTCTCTGAACTACTTCATAGAATGTAGAGAATCCGACCAATATCAACTGCTTGTTCGTCTGAATCTTCCAATTCTTTTTAAACATTACCATAATTAGTTATCTGGACCATTGCCACATGCTTGGGCTTTTACATCATTTACGTCGTCAAAGTATTCGTCGCCACCGGTATCGTGGAACAATAATAATATGCCCGTTCATTCACCATTTGAGCTCAATCATTCGTGTTCAAAACTGAGATTTTAGGTCGTCGGTCCTGCTTCCAGAGCCCCATGTGAGCGAAGCAACTGGACAATAGTATGATCTTCTCCAAAGCGTTGAATTGCCCACCAGAGAGCGGTGCCTCCATTTGCAGTACGCCCCGTTCTGGATGTCAAATCGCAGCCAGCAGCGACCAGTATTTGAACCCCGATAAGATTTCCAGCCCGTACTGCTTCGTGAATAGGGCGCCAACCGCCTCTGTCGGATGCATCGATCATTTCGGGAGATGCAGATATGTACTGCGCCAACAAATTATTTTCTGAACGAGCTGCAGCAATACGAACATCAGCAGAGGTAAAGACCAGAGCATCATCAGTGGCATCGATGCTGTTTGCAGCGTTTGCTTCTGCACCTTGATTTTCAGCTTTCACCAACGTGTCTTTCAGCTTAGCATCCTTCTCAACTTGTTCCAACTTATCGCTATCCAAACTGACTCTCTCAGTTTCTATTCTCTCCAATTCTATCCTCGCGGTCGCCTCTTCTTCCATTCGCTTTCGTTCTGCCCTTTGCTGCCCCTCGGCTTCCGCGCGCATTCTCTCGGCCACAGCTCGTTCACGCTCAGCCGCAACTCTTTCCTGCTCAAGTCTCGCTGCCTCCTCTTCTTCCTCTTGTATTCGCCTACGCTCAGCCGCAACTCTTTCCTGCTCAAGTCTCGCTGCCTCCTCTTCTTCCTCTTGTATTCGTCTACGCTCAGCCAGAACTTGTTCCTGTTCAAACCGCGCGGCCTCCTCTTCTTCCAATCGCCTACGCTCGGAATCAATTCTTTCCTGCTCAAGCTTCGCTCTCTCCTCTTCTTCTTGTTGTTTTCGCTTACGCTCCACGGCCTCCACTTCTTCCTTTTGTGTTCGCTTACGCTCAGCCTCAACTCTTTGTTGTTCATCTTGTATTCGTCTACGCTCGGCCAATACTCTCTCCTGTTCAAGCTGCTCTAGCCTCGTGGCCTCTTCTTCTTTGATTCTCCTGCGTTCGTTAAAAACTCTCTCCTGTTCAAGCCTCGCAGCCTCTTCGTCTTGTATTTGCCTACGCTCGACCAAAACTCTCTCCTTTTCAAGCCGGACAAGCCTCACAGCTTCCTCTTCTTCTTCCATTCTCCTGCGTTCGTTAAAAACTCTCTCCTGTTCAAGCCTCGCAGCATCTTCGTCTTGTATTTGCCTACGCTCGACCAAAACTCTCTCCTGTTCAAGCCGGACAAGCCTCACAGCCTCCTCTTCTTCTTCCATTCTCGTTCGTTCGTCCACTTCTTGTTCCTTACGCCTACGCTCAGGTTCACCAAAGCATGTCTGTGTTCCATCGCTACGAATCTCACATTCCTGCGGCATAAAACGCGTTCCACTCTGTTCTTGCATTTGCTCCTTTCTATCATGCAAAATCTCTTCGTCGTCCAATTTAGATGAAGATATACCCGCGCCCTTCGATACATAATCCTTCCACACACTATTCGTCAAGATCCATCGGCCTCCATCTTTCTCTCCTCCCCTCCTTTCGAACAAACGAACTTTCCCAATGTTTCGTTTGGGCACGGTCCTCATGACCATAAAACACAATACCCACATCCCCACAACAGTCCCAATCAAACTCCATGTAGCCAATTGTTTCTTCCATCCTCGCTTCTTTGCCAATCGCCCCTCAACATCTTTGGTGGTGTGTGTTACTTGATCTAAATTGGATTGTGCCAATGCTTCCATACTATCGAGTTCTTTCGTTTGGCTTTGTAATGTGGCGTTCATGGCAAGGGTGGATGATTTGAGACGTGAGGCCATTGAGGCAAGTTCTTCTTCGAGGAGTTCCTGCTGTTGCTTCTGGAATTGGATAGGATCGACTACGGATGAGGATTGTGGAGTACCGGCTGGTGGATGAGATTGAAGAGATTGTCGTTGTTGACTTTGGATGATGTTGGGAACAGAACTCTCTGCTGCAGCATCCTCAGCATTTGCATCATCTTCACCATCGATTGCATGATTTGGTGCGTCGCATTCATCGTTCTCACCCTCATCATCATCCTCTACTGGTGCAAGAAAAATATCATAGATTGAATCTCTCTCCTCCACTGACGAACGAGGAGGATGGTGATCCAAGCAACGTTGAAACTTGGCACATGTCTTGTCGGTATAATTTCGAATAGCAAGTAGTAGGGTATGCACATTTTGATGAAATATTGGATCCAAATAATATTCATCATTCTCCTCCTTCTCCTCTCCGCCAGTAGCCGCCCCTCGTCTCACTTCCTCTGTAGTTGAAAAGGGACAGGTGCGTTCCACCTCAATAAGCATCGAGTAAGCAAGCGCAATTTGCCTCGTCATCCTAGCGCACATTTCATGATAATGGTCATCTTTGGTATACTCATTGGCAAATTGTTTATTCATAGTATGTAATAAACGGAGTAGATCCAATGTCTCGAGGAGCCATCGATCATGACCTCGAATGGAAGAAGATGATTTGCCATTGCCATTACTGGATTTGGGTGTTGGAATTGTTAGACGAAAAGTGGAGAATAGTGCATCAATGTCAATATCAGTATCGTTGTAGGATGAGCTAGCGGTGGTGGTTGTCGATGTCATCATGGGCCCAAGTATTGGTACTGGCTCATCGTTTGGGTGAAGCATGGTCATGGCTGGGCCACCGCCTACCAGCGCGGCGGCGATCATTGTCATTGTCATCGTCTCCGGGTTCCCTCTGTCGTCGTCGGTTTGGTTCATCTGTCTGACATCGAGATTGAATTCCACGTGGAGTCAAGAATTCCACGTGGACTGTTCGTCTGTCGGGATGGCGCGATATTGCGCAGCGGGTCTGTCCTGCGTCCAGCACGGACAAGATCACAGCCCAAACCCAGCCAACGCCAGGCCGCCTACAAACAGCCACAAACACAAAACAACAAAAAGAACAACCACCACGTCCATGGTCCATGCTGTAAAATATAATGCCCAATGCTGACCATCATGACCTCGTAGCAAATACTCCAACTAGGAGTACTAAATACTCTCCCGCCCTCACAACAATTTCAACTTAATACCATTCTACACATCATCCAATAATATCATCATTATGGGATCCTACCTCTCCACGCCCATACTAGACAAACACACCGAGGTCGGTTGTGACCTGTCCGACACTCAAACACCCATCCGGTGGGCAGTGGTAGATATGCAAGGTTGGCGTAAGACTATGGAGGATGCTCATGTCGCACGGACAGATGTCATGTTGCCCGGAGGACGAGTCGATGATGGCGGTGGTGGTGGTGGGGGTGGCATAGTGAACAATGCCGGTCACCAGAATAATATTCACCCTGGAGCATCGGCGGCGGCGTCCCAACATGCCAAGGTATTTGCGGTATTTGACGGCCACGGCGGCGCCGAGGTGGCACGGTTCTGTTCCATCTATTTAGTTCCCATGTTAATTTCACGAAGTCATTGGCGGGGTGCTACTGCTGCTGCTGCTGCTGGGGGAGGCGCCGACAATAATTCAACAATGAATGGCCATGACAACAATAACAGCATGGCCGCCTGTGTGGCACAAGCACTCATAGACACCTTCCATGAGCTCGACAGACTCATTGACGACCCTAATTGGCGATCGGAAATTGAAAAGTGGAGAGAGGATCGTCCTCCACCCTACGTGCCTGGGAATGACAGTGGTGATCATGTATTACAATCTCCAGCACGGTCGGATAATAAAAATAGTGTTGAAAAAATCAATGTCGATAATGATGATGATGATTCAGAGGTGGCAGATATTGAAATGGAACAACAGCAATGTCGGCAAACAATCATGGATGATAGTGATTTTTCCACGGAAGATGGCGAGGAGGAGGATGACGACGAGGAGAACGATGGAGATGCGGCAGATTTCATGGATGACGGGGAAGCCATGGATGCTGAGAATGGAAATAACAAAAACGACATTGATTTCCAAGGTAGTAAAGCCACAACTGCGGGCAACTCGTTCAATCTTAATAGCATGATTGACGATGAGAGTGATGACGATGAAGTATTCGAGGATAGTCTCTGCTGCGAGGAACGGAAGGATGGTGCCACGGGTGGGTTGGAAAATGAACAGTCGGATGGTATTGTCCGCGATGATGAGATTGACGACGATGGAAAGAATGACAACAATAGCATCGACCGGGGGCAATTCGAGGGAACAGTATCCACCGTGGTCGCTGCTGCCGCCTCAGCATTGACATTGAGTGGGAAGAAGACGGAACGATCGTCGACATCGGGGATGATGCACCTACGCAATGATACCTTGGCATTATTTCAAAAATTTCTTCGTATGAGTGGAACTGATGACGAGAACAATACTGATCAAATTGACACCGAGAAAAAGGAGGAGGAGGAGGAGGACGAGGAGAATTCTGCCGATGCCGTCTCCGAAGCCGGACCAATGAACATGAATGGTAGTGGGAACAATAACAACATCAGCAGCAACAGTGCCGCGGAGGCGAGTAATGCACGAAGTGACAACAATAATATTGTTATCCCAACAAAGTCCCAATTATTAAATCCTCCCACGGGAATTGTGCCAGTATCGGCGTCGGTGCCGACACGGATTCAAAATGGTAGAAAGGTGCGTCTCAATACTAACATTCCCTCTCTTGAAATCAATGCAATATTTCACTCATACTGCTCTCCATTATCACATGCATTCCATCCCCCCACACTTCATTATTCCCTTGATAGATTTGCAACCTCCCCGATCACCCAGTCCATGCTGGATGCACCTCGGTGGTGTCCGTGATTGTAGGTCGGACACTTGTGGTGGCCAATGCGGGAGATTCACGTGCTGTTATTTGCAGGGCGGGGGGAGTGGCGGAGCCGCTCAGTTTTGACCATAAACCATTTCAGGTGAGTTTGCTGCGCGACAAATCTATTTGATAATTTTATGAAATGCAGTTGCCACGTGACGTCTAATTATCCGTGCCTCTCTACGAAATAGAATCGGGAAATGGATCGCATCACAAATGCTGGTGGATTTGTCAATCAATTTGGACGTGTGAATGGCAATTTGAATCTATCGCGTTCGATTGGGGATCTAAAATACAAGCAAGTTCCAGGAATTCCCCCCGCAGAGCAAATGATTACGGCCGAGCCTGACATTTTAAGGTGAGCATTATTACTTGTGTCATTGTTCAATATCATTCGATTTCCATTCAGAAGTTGCTCAATATTTTCGCCTGAACTACTCGGAATTCAGTACAACGTTATGGCCGGGGGATGAGTTCATCGTATTGGGATGTGATGGCATATGGGACTGTCTGTCCAATGAAGAATGTGTGAAGTACGTTCGCGATCGTATTGATAGCAAAGTTCCTCACGAAATAGGAAGGGAGATGTTGGACGAAATCGTCAGTGCCGACCCGCGAGCATCGCAAGGGATCGGGGGGGACAACATGACAATAATTATTGTGGATCTGCTACCGCATACTCGTTCATACAGCAAAGGCAATGATTGTTGACTCATGACTGCTACCGATACTGATTACGGATCGTTAATAGATCAAGTTAATTTGACTTGACTAAAGTTAATAAATCAACTCCTTTGATGTCATGATCGACTCACGCCACTCACATCTGCTGTTTGGGATTGGCGTTAAATTCCTTCAAAAAGAATTTGGTCGAAAGACTCTGTATTTGGTGTGAATTCTTTGAGTTTTATGCTGCCCAAGAATAACTTGTGCAAGGATTATTCGATAGTGACGCCAAGCGATTCAGCACACTCACGGTCACCCCCACCTTACACAGAGGCGCGATGCATTGAATTACTCGCATTCCCAATCCTTGTATCCGTTCACGGATCTTTGCCCGTCCCTCCGCATCCATTCCCGAAAGCAGGATATCCAAAGGAGACAGTTTCAACCCAAATTGTGGACCCTTGTACGGGATAAGGCGAAGCACTCGATCCCCAGCCGCAATCCTCTCGGCTACGTATTCATCAGATGTAACGACTCGATCCACCAGACCAAGATCACGTGCTTCTTTTCCTAAGAATACTGCCCCGGTACAAACCTTGTCAATCCAATCCTTCGACACTACAACATTCGGTCGAGATGCCATCACCCATTGCTGAAATGCCTCGTGTATCAGATCGGCGTCATTTTGAGCCATCTGTAACTCTTCAGATGTAACCTCGCCCAGTGTCTTTAGCGGAGCTTTATTCTTCCCTGCCTTGATGACCAAAGGCTTCACCCCATATTTCCTTAAGACTTCATTAACATTTACTGTTTCCATGAGCACACCAATCGATCCAACCATGGCAAATGGTGCCGCAAACAATTGGCCTGGCGTGGCCTGACATGCCATCATGTACCCCCCACTCGCGGCAACTTTATCCACACATACCGACAATGTGATTTGTGGCTCATTGCGTAAACGAGCGAGCTGCGAGGAGGCTAACCCATAATCTTGTACCGTACCACCGGGCGAATCTAAGAAAAGTAGGACTTCCAAATCGTTGCCAAGAGCAGGACGTATTCCATTTACAGTTCGTTGATTAATACGAGAAGATGATGATGCCGAGGACGAGAAATAGCGAGGAAGAAGTTTGGATGGTAGGTGTAGCATCGAAGAGTTGCCATGGTTATTGCAATGCAATCTCCTATCGACATGGTCGCGGTGTTGCTCAATTAGAAAAGACACCGTATCACGAAGCTGCTCTGCCATTCCATTACCGACACGAGAGTCGGGTTTCATTTCCACAATGATCACTGTGCGATTGTAAAGTGCGCCATTACTCAGGGATGGTGGCTGTATCATGGACTCCACCTCCTCGCCTGTCGTCATGCTGCTCACAACAGTGTCTCGTCTCCTCCTCCAAAACACTCGTTTCCATCGATGTTTGGTTACTCCTGGAGGAGGGCTTTCTAATGCCAGGCGCAATGCCATTCCATCTCTACGATAACGATCATTCACTCTCTCAAATGTATAATGCTGAGCTGGTGTTGGTAAAAATGCATCGGAGTGTGATCCAATGCCAAATAGATCCATGAGTAGTGTGCCTACGGAAATCAATGCGAGTCGTAGCAGCAATGAAACAAGTGGATTGTTGCCACGGGGAGCAAAAGGGGGCATTTGCGGTGAACTATACGGCGACGGTGGTGGCATGTGTGAAGGAGGTCGTGGTGGGAAAAATGCCGAAAGAATAGATGAAAGTAGTGATGGAGGCTTACTATTTCGTGATGGCGGTGGCAATTGTTGAGGCAAATATGGATACGGCATAGGTCGTGCATGCTGATGTTGTGGTATGATCAATGGACCAGTGGGCGGTGCAATATTCATGTATAGAATACCAGATCGTGTTTGATTTGATTGCGGTTGTGGATCTGAAAGCGGAATTTGCTGGTCTATCTCATTTTTCTCATCGTCACCTTTCGGAGAATCAGTTTGCTGCTTTTCCTCATTTGCTTCGGACTCAGATTTGTCGTCGATTGTGGTAGAGGATGAATCATCATGCTCAATTCCTTCTTCTGGACTATCGGTCTCTCCTTTTCCACTGTCTCTATCGTCAGAAGCAGAATTCATTGGCACCAATTCTTCAACGGCAGTACCAGTATCACCGCTGCTGCTTTTGTCATCCTCGTTGACCCCACCACCTCCACCAGTCGAGCCTGATTTATTCTTCTCTTGTCGCATTCCCCAAAACTTTGGAATACTCAACGAAGACTTTCTTCCTTTCCTGTTGATCTTTGAAATGTCATCTTCACTGTCGGCACCAACCCCAGCACCTTCATCCGTGGAGCTCTCAGATGCCGACGACGGAGATGCTGTCCGCGTTAATGTCGTCGCTAGCGGCGCAACATTTGCCTGACAAGTGGAATTCAGTGCGATGAACAACAAGAGTTGACGTCGCCGCATGTCAGCTTCGCTGTGGTAATGCTGCGGTTGATTGAAGGGAGGGTGGCGGTGGAGCTATTGTGGTGGTGATAGTGGATAGCGGCGGCGGGCGGCGGCCATCGTTGTCGGTTGTCGGTCGTCGTCGACGGTCGGCGGCGATGCCCGATGGACCACGTGGAATTCAGACGCTCACCTGCTGCCACGTGGAATTCAGATTTCACGGCACAGTGCCCTTCCTCCTGTTCAGTGGTATTGATATAAGAAGGCGCTTCAACTTTGAATACCTACACATTGTTTAATTATAATATACAGTTCAAATTCTATCAACAATGTTTGTTTTCGACTTCTCGAATGCATGACATGTTGCTACAAGAAGACAATCACGTAAATGCTGAATGACACCATCAAACCCTATTGACATCCTTCTCGGATTTGATACGTACTTCTCGAGATAGACATGCATTTACTATTGCCTCGCCGAGTCGAGCTTTTGTGCTACATGCCACCCGTGATAGATTGGAAAGTTGGCCTTCACTGAAAGGACGTACGGATGTACCGACAACCCCGCTATTAATGACATCACACAAGCTGGATTGGATGCAGAACTCTGATACTCCTGCGGAGGAGGACCATCATTTGGATTCAATACTACATCATAGCCATAATATCCCGCTTTTGGTTTGACAAACAACGTGCTGAACATCTCACTGCAGGCATGTTCGGCTTCGATTCCATTCCTGAACGAATCTTGCCAGAATGTGATGCGAGCGTTGCTATTATTTTCATTGATAGCATGCAACGATGACGTCAAAGAAAAGGCGTCCGAGATGGCAGGAACGCAAGTAAGAGACTCATGAATCAAATACTTCTCCGCTGCGTCCTTATCCAAGGATCTCAGCCATCCAACTTCGCCCATATCTTGGATATCACCCATCATCTCATTCACCAAAGACAGTAATTGTGATTCCTCTTTCATTCCTCCTAAACCTGGACCGAAATTGACTTCAATAACACGTTCCCAATTGTCTAATGCCTCGGTTGCATTTTTCGAGTAGGACTCGTCGTTCAATTGATCATCAGGTGCCCAAAAAGGTACGGACCATCCTTGGCTCGAGACCTCATCAATTGTTCCATAGTGTACCTTTGCAATATCCAACAGTGGTAGGGCAACAAAACTATATCGTCTTTCATAGCCGCCCAAGACTTTTTGGACATTGAGAGCAGTGGTTGTCAAAATTAGACACGTTTCAGTATGCGACGATGATATCAATGATGCTTCGCCGTACTGCTTGTCGAATATTGCAAGCATGTCATCAATGCTGCTACTATCAGAGGAGTTGTCCTTACGCCCATGTGCGCAAACCACATATGGAAATGGATGTGCCTCATTAGGATTGTCAGTAATTGCCAAACCTCCGTGTCTACCCCTTGATATTGTTCGAGCCATATTCTGAGCATGGTGTACTAGTTCGTTCCATACGAAATCATATGAGGATGGATTGTTATATGTTTCTAGATCATGTTCATGGAGACTGTCTTGAATGATCGTTCTCCGTCTTCTTACGTGATATCTTGTGTCTGGCTTACGCTCCAGGCCGGACGGATTGACAGTGTTTGCGCTCGGCGTTTTGTCTGCAATAATTTTTACCAATTCATTATCTAGACCAGTCCGAAGTAATGATTGGAATTCAGATAAGCTCATTGCGGGGCCATTCTCTGCTGATCCAAAGGATAACAAGCCCCCTACAATCAGAGTCGGTATACGAATTATTTTGGAATGCATGATTATTGAACGTAGTTTGCGTTGTGATGAAGGGTGTGGTTCATGGGGCATCGCCCTCCGCTGGTACGAAGTAATCACAATCACATCACCACCACGCCACGGAAAAGAACAAGAACTCCATTTTAAGTTGTTATTGAGTGGATAGAGAAGCTCAATGAAGAACACGATCTCCGAGCCCCACCACTACGATATCGTTGGGTTGGGTTGGGGGTGTTCAGTGTCTGATCGTCGATGGGGGTGCCAAAAGTGCGATGTGTGTCGGAGGCAAGTCCAAATATGAAATATGGCGCGCCTCAGGTCGGCTCTTTTCCTTTTCTCAAAATCAAATGCGAGAAAGAGACGAATGCGTTGAAAATTCAAATTCGAGAAAGTCTTCCTCCCCCCATTCAAACACAAGATATTTCGCATCTCTCGACAAGAACTAGGGGACGTCAGCATCTAGCGCCGACTCATCAAAAAAACCGATCGACGCCCACAACAACATCACCATGAGATTTCCTCCCTACTATTACCTCTTGTTGTTCCGATTTCTGGACAGCTCCACCGCATTCTCAGCAACACCTTCTAGCTTGAGACATCTCCCTGCGACTGTGAGCACTGAGACTGCGCCGTCGGCGCCTGCTGCTTCTGCGCCGCTTCATCGACGGGGACGCAGCCGCACAAAATCAACTTCACCCACATCGATCTTCGAAACCAACCCACTCAAGTCTTTGTTCGGAAACGTCGCTTCGTCGATATCGAATATTCAACAGATGGCTAGGACTCAGCGGTCGTCTGAATTTCTGGCTCTGAAAGCTCAAATGCTTGCTTCCCACAACATTGGATCATGGGATGATATTCGCTCTTCACTACGAGCCAAACAAACTCCAGAGGAAAAGAACTTCCGTGATTATTTAACCAAGGGATATGGCAAGGCGTCTCCGTTGCACAAGTTACGATTGTTTGATGAGTCAAATGACGAAAATGATGTGAGAGTGATTTTCTACCGAGACTCTGCATCATGGTGTCCCTACTGTCACAAAGTCTGGATGGCATTGGAAGAGAAACGGATCCCCTACCGTGTTGAGAAGATCAATATGCGTTGCTATGGTGACAAACCGGCCTCATTTCTCAGAATGCAACCTAGTGGTAATATTCCGGTTGCCATCATCGATGGGGTCACGTACAATCAAAGTAATGACATTATGTATACCCTGGAGGAACAATTTCCGGATCATAAGCCACTCATACCCAAAGACCCTAAGCAGAGGATGAAAGCTCAGGAATTACTTCGATTGGAAAGAACTCTGTTTTCAGCATGGATGAGCTGGCTAACATCTCGAGATAGCACCGAAGGGAGACTTCGCGATAACTTTGTTTCGTTTCTGAATATGGTAGAGGCAGAATTGTCATCGACCAAGGGTGGATTCTTCCTCGCAGAGAATGTATCTATGGTAGATTTCATGTTTATGCCATTCCTGGAGAGGATGTGTGCATCAATGCTATATTTCAAGGGATTCCTAATGCGTGTGGCTCCTGGCGAACAAACAAATTATCCGGCATTGAATCGATGGTGCGTTATCGGGTGATGCAACGGTGTATTGCCATTTCTCAATCCTCATCTTGCTCGTTGTCATCATCTCTGACAGGTTTGACGCAATGGAAACTCTTGAATCATATCAACTCACAAAGTCAGACTACTATACGCATTGTTGGGATTTGCCACCACAGTTGGGTGGATGTGTTCCAGAGGCTGGCTCCCAGCCGTTCCAGAATGCGATCAACGGATTACAACCCGGGAGCTGGCATTTACCCCTGAGTCCAAACAACAATGGTCTGGAACCTGATTGGGCATGGGCTGGTGACGAGGATGCTGCGAAACGCGAAGCGGTAGAGCGTATATCGGCCAATCACGAGGCAATAGTGGCGTTTGCATCACGAGGAGCGGGAAGCAGTGGCTTCCCACGGTATGGTGCTCCACTTGCTGATCCAAATGCGGTGAGCAACGAATCAGTTCATCCATACGTGGATGCATCATTAAAGATCTTGGCGCAAAAAATGTTGGACAGCGACAAGAATATGGGATCCACGGCGGAGGAGGCTATGAAGGGGTTGGCGTCTGTTTTGAGGAAAGAAGGCGGAGATGAGTTGGTCGAAGATGTGGCGTTGAGCCTAGCGTATTTGAGAGATAGAGTAGGTGTTCCCAGAGACATGAGGTTGCCGGCAGCTCGGCAGTTACGAGCTCACTTGAATTGGGCCCGAGATCATTTGGTGATGTGATAACTCATGTTAAGATTCAATTATTACCTATTCCAAAGAACAAACCCTTCGTCCCATGCTCGGTAACACAAGCATCCATTTTGAGTGGAATTCCTTGCACAACTTTTCTCAGACCAATCCCAATACTAGACTGCCGATATGGCTGTTCAAAATCTCCTGTCTCTCCCGGCGGGGAAGTAGTAGACGATGATAATTGTTGTGCTTGCGCCACACACCAATCTCCAAATACAACAACAGTGCCAGAACCGACAAAAGGCTGTTGCACAACACGCTCAAATGGTAACCGGACCTCCACAGTCCCAGATATTACCTTCGACAAGGCAATAGGTGAAAGAAACTGATCTCTGTCATCACCTTTAAGGAACGTCTTAAGTGACTGCAATATACCCTTCTCTCTTCTATCCCGTGTGTTTTGTTGTGGTTGCTTCATGGAGGATAGTTGATAATTATATCTGTACCCCCTTATTCGAGAAGCAAGTCCCAACGTGATGGCCTCATGCCTTGGTAGATGGGTTGTCGATGCAGACACAACATGTCGCAATATCAAGTCTGTTGATGGGACAGAACGCCTTTCACTGCTTAATGGCATTGATTGCATAGTTGTGATTGTACCTGCGGCGTACAGAAGAGAATTTGCATCACCACTCCCATTCTCAAGCATAGCTCCGACATTCCATTTTCTCCCAAAGGTGGATATAGCAGAGAAGGATGAGCGAATGGGCCTTGTCAACAGTTCAACAGATTTGTGATAAGGTCCAAAGTTAGTGGACACACTAGCCATGCATTGAGCAGTGTCATTCATTGTGAACCGGTCTACACACTCAAACCTGGCTGATATCGCTTTTGGCACGAGAAATGGATGAAATGGTTGCCGAAGTCGTAGCTTCAGCATTGCACCCGTCAACGGTGGACCTGATTTCTCGCTTGACTTCCTTTGTTTGGTCTCTAAAGCATTTCCGTCGGGAAATTCATCAATCTCTTGTTCAATGACTCCATCATTTCCACCAACACCAACATAGTCGCGAAAAACTTCGAAGTCATACCCTGCATCCCTCCCACCGAAATAGTCATCTTGGATGCTCATTTTCCAACTGATAGGTCGATGTGAAACAATATTTTTCCAACCTTTCTTCCCAGGAACATTGTCAGGTACGATACTTCTCCCTTTCCTAACATTGATTGTCGCAACCTCGCCTCCACCAAAAATGTTCGTATGCTTCAAATCCAGTTCACCTTCCCACTGATCAGAGTATAATGATTTGGTGACACCATATTCCAGAGACAATGGCTTGTTTTCAGTGGCCACAATCTCTAGCTCTACGGTATCTTGTGATGTTGGAATAGGTCGTACCGCATGGATGGTGGAGAAAATGGCAGATTTCCTCCCACCTACTCTGCCATCACCTCCAACAACACCCCTCGCGGGATATGTCGCAAGCTGAGACCAACGTTCTGGAAGTATTTGGAAATGTGATCCGGGTAATTGTTTTACCATTCGTGCAATCTTTGATGGACGTGTTCGACCAGAGACCATCTTGTAAGTTTGTTGATCCGATTGTGAACTTGCACCATCTCCTTTCTCAGCTTCATCATGTAGCTTCTCTACGAAGCGTATTCTTACCGACGATGAATTCCTATTTTGTGGCTTTGCAAGTTTTACCTCTCTAACTTTCAGTTCTACATTTCCTTCGCTTCCATGGTGCTCCGAGTGTTGAGCGGGAGGAACAAGTGTAGCGCCCGTGACGCAATTCATGACATACCCTTGCTCCAAGTACAAGTTGTTAATCTTTTTCGCTGTCATTTCTAATGTTTCAGGTGTCAATGTTCCACCAATCAAATTGGACTCTTTTGCACATTGAGTAATGTCATCAGGAGTAAGGAGTTCGGACTTTGGTGCCGAAACGGATTGAACGATGGTGGATGATAAAATCTGTTGATCACTTTGATCGTCTTTTTGTTTGCTTCGTTGGAATGGATTTGCGGGTTTTCGTTGGGATAACATTCTAAAAGGCGCAAATAATATGGTGAATATTCCTTCAGTTGGTGTGGGTTGCACTGTTTCCTCAATGATGTCGCCTCCCGATGGCATCTCAAATTGTTTGGCCTCGATGTCGTCAGATGTGGCAGAAATCCAGCGAAGGTTGGCTAAGTTAATTGCGGTTATTCTGTCATTTGCATTATCATCATCCCCATCGTGAAAGAAGTGGCCCATGCCCGTCCCTGGAATGTTGCCTCCTCCACCACCGCCTCCACAAAAGTTGTTCCACCCACCTCGAGCTCCAGCCGATGCCGATGAGTTTCGTGTAGATATCGATGGCGGCGTCAACGAGAACCGCGGGAAGGAGAATGCGTCGCACCCTCGAGACAAATTCTGTTGGAACAACACTGCATGTAGAACAACAAATGCGATGTAATAACCACGCCATCGGTAGACGGAGCCGAGAGGTGCGGCGGCCATCATGGTTGCTTTGTTAGGTATTTTTGTGTTGGATGATGAACGAATGAGGTGTGGATCTTTCTTCCCGCCATTTTCGCCACATTTTCGCTCACTTGATGTCTTCCCGCCAATTATTCGCCACCGTCTCTTCCCGCCATTCTCGCATGAATGAAGTTCTGTCCACCACCGACGGACGCGACGACACCGACGACCTGCGACGACCTTCGACGACCCACCACACCACCGACCGACAACGACCACTTCCGCCGCCCGCCGCCAATTTTGCCTTGGACACCTCCTCCTACTGCCACTTGCCACTGCTTACTCTAATCATTCGGATCGAATGCCATCATGTCGTCGAATGGAGATATCCCACCCCGTGCTGTCGAATGGATCCACGCCGTTTTGCGTGACGAGGCACCTCCGGCACCGTACTATTATTTGGGACGTCTTAAAGGTCCGTCCAATGACGCCTTGGCCTTGATTGCATGTGATCTCTCATACATCCCGCGTTCATCTTAATTTCTCCAGTGTATCAATTGAAACTGATATGCAGTGCATTGAAAGCACGAACTCTTCAGATTCATAATATCAGCTTAGTATCGAGTGCAACCCGGGGGCAGATTGTGGTATTCGTCCCACCAAAATCGTACGCAAAGAAGGCCGAGTTTGTATTAGCAATATCAACGTACTTCAACACACATGGCACTTCCAACAATAATTTTTATGATTTACTGAATGGTAGGACGAATGTGCTGGCAGGAGCAAGCTCGACAACATCGTCTGTTCCCTCGGTAGTAAATGTGCCATCTCACTTGGTTGCCTCAACATTCCCTACTACCAATCCTCCCGTGGCCCAAGCTGTCAGAACTTCACTATCCAATGTTTCTACGAATACACCATCAGCAGCAGTTGGTGCAAAGAAATTGTCTCCCACTAAAAGGTCTCCTCTAAAGAAAACGAACACATCATCTCTACCCACTGCGACGGCTGGACATGGCCCTACATGCCCTACAGCATTATATACCACTGCAACAACAGCTGATGCCATGCATAGATCTTTCCACGACCAACTTCATCAAAACAGCATCAGTCACTTACCCCACCAAAGCACTTTACACGCTGCTTCAGCGATGAGTGTAATTACAAGCGTGCCTACTACTGGGGGAGTGAAACGAGCGACAACATCATTATCTCCTATCAAAAGCGCTGGACCAATTCATCCTCCTTCGAAAGTCAAGAAACAATCACTCACTAACACTTCGACAAATCAATCGAAACAATCCTTCACACACGTCAGACCAGCTACAGCATCGTCCACCGAGGATGATTCTGATAAACCTCGTGACTTTCGGGAGAATTCCATGTTAGCAAGTCTTCGCCAGATGGGTTTCGCAAATACTGTAGAAATCCTCACTGCTCTTCGCGCAGTGGCAGCCCAACGAGCCGAGGAGAACAGGGTGGGGTGCACCGAATGGACCCAACACGAACAAGTGGACGCAGCAATGACGTGGATAGTGACTCAACGGGAAGAGGCAGAATTCGCACGTGCATTGGATGCCGCACGAATATTATCGGAACAAGAGAATGCGATTCAGGAGCAATCAAGGAAGCAACGGATGGCACAGGAGCTCAAACATGCGAACATGATTGATTTGTTAGGGTCGACAAACGGCGAAGGGTTGGATACTAGATCAACACATTTTCCACACTCGGTATTACTCAGAAATCGGTCAGTGAGAAGTGTGTTGAAATCGGTTGCATCAGGGTCAAGCATTGGTAAAACACAAGTTATTCGGCTACTGAATCTTGAGCTGAAAGCGAGGAAATGGTACGGTACCGTTCTCCCCTTTTCCTATTTTGAGTATGTTCTTTGCCCTAGCTTTGGAAGCGGGGCAGGATTGAATGCCACAGCTCTTCGCCAAAAGGTGCAGCAAGTATCCGATGATCTCGAACATGCCATGTATAACTTGTCTGAACAAGTAGAGGGTGGTATAGGCAGTGTGCCGAAAGTGTTTTTCGACGCCCAAGCGAAAGCGGCTAGAGAAGGGATGCCAATAAGTGCACCGGAAGATGCAGAAGTTATCATTGATGACGACGTCGAGGTGGTAGAAAAATCTCTGCCGTCGTCATCATCTGCTTGCGCTTGCGGTTCTGAAACTCATCGTTCGGAGGTAGGAGTTATGAATATTGCTTGACACCCCGAACCACGAAGCATCGCTAACTCATTGAACGAGATGATAACCGCAGGGATATATACCTAACCAAATACTAACGTTAATGCACTGAATTGTACATACAATTTAGGCCACGTAAATCATGTATATCTATTGACGTCTCATCGTGAAAAGTCACCCTCGACTGAATCTCTGAAACAATCTTAACATAAACCAAAATTCCAGTGCTGGAAATAATTGCGTGGCTGACTGATGAGATCATAGTCCTTCCACTCGGTTTCACATTCTTTCAATACACTGCTATTGTTCAAAGATAAAACTTCTTCGGCCTTGCAGTCTTTTTCGGAGTCATTGTATTGATCAGAGCTACCAGGGGAGCTAGCAGAATGCGTAGTGGATGGATCATCTTCTTCCGCCGTGCTTTGTGATTCGTCTCCGGCTTGACTGCACTCGTCCGCAGTCTTGCTATCCAAATTCGCCAAGAGATTTGCAACAAACATCATTTCTTCCATATCATCCACTGTATCTGTGGCAAGTGCGATCAATTCTTGCTTCTCCGTAGCCCTCAGTACGAGCTTCTCTTCTTCCGACTCTGCCCACTCTTTCCATGGTAGATCTTCTCCCAGCTCCCACTCAGTAACGCGAGATTGCTCCAACATCTCCTCGGTAGGATACGGCGCATAGTCTTCTCCAAATGTGGCAAGCATATCCTTCAATCCACCATACCCATCCCAATCGAGCGCATAATGTACCCCGAGTGTGCCGTGTTCCAGCACAGTGCGTTGCGAGATGGTACCATTGCGAATAAATGTGGCAATTGAAGAGGGAATAAAGCCTTGAATGGCAGTACCACTCCCAAGGCGAGACGATGGCTGAAACTCAATCCATCCGCGAGACACTCGAAGATACGAAACCAGTTGGGCGATTCGTTTCACTTCGTCCTCATACGAGTCGGAGGAGTCATCGGCAAGTCGACGCGAACGCTTGATACCGTGACGGAAATTGTCAATCTCCCTCGACGACTGAGGCTTGGATAGCATCATTGCAAAAGCTGAAGTGTCGTAGGATGTAGGCGACGGAGATGCGCTCATCCTTTCAGCCTTTTCACTACGTCTCTTTTCCCAACCAAGAATAGCCGCTTTCCGACGAGAGGAGGCTGAGTAGGTCTTTCTTCTCGATGCAGTAGATGCTTTGACGTCGCTGGGTGAGTTGTCGTTGTCACGAGCTGCTTGGGTGGAGGAGCGAGTATCTTCATCTGCCGACGATGAATCATCGAATGTTGATAATCCAGACATACTACTCTCCGCTGCTAATAGTTTGCGTCTCTTTTCCCATCCAAGTTTGGCAGCCTCTCTCCGTATTTCAGTAACAGATCTGGGCTTGGCTTTTGCAGCGGCGGCAGCAGCCGCGGCTGCTAATTGTATGCGCCTTCGTTCCCAACCAAGCTTGGCAGCCTCTCGCCTGATCTCACTAAACTTTTCAGCATCTGTTACTACTTTAGTACCGGATGATCCGGTGGCGCCAGATCTCTGACGCTTCGCCGGTGGAGGCTGAGCCCGTGCAGCCGCTGGAGGTGTAGGGTTCGTCACTGCTTTTTGCTTCTGCATGGAGCGCTTCACTGCAGGTTGTGGTGGTGGTGTCACAGGAGCAGTTATCTCGCTCGACTTTCGTTTATATGCTTGCATAGTCTTTTGTGCAGTACGTTTAATGACTGAGCCTTTACGGCGCTTTTGCCAGCTAATCAATGCAGCAATCCTACGCTTTTCGGAGAGGGGTGCATCGGAGGGTGCGAGCTCAATCGTCGCAGATTTGGGAGGGCGCTTCGTCTGCTTGGCATTGCCCGCGGCTGCTGATGACATGCGGCCTGCACTAGCTGATGCAGAGTGCTTGCTTTCCATTCCTTCATTGCTGCATTTGAGCCCAGCGACACGCTTTGCTGTAGCTGCATTTGCCATGGTTGAGTAATAATTGATCGATGCAATTGAAATTA
>JALLBK010000290.1:0-15618 GCA_036940085.1 Discostella pseudostelligera | reverse complement strand
ACCACATAACAAATTTATATTTGAGTTCGTGATGACATTTGAATGGAGCTCCCTTTCTATTTTCGTGGTCAAGCGCGCCAAGAAGCATTGCACATCTCTTTCCACGTGGTATTTTTTTGAGGGATAAAATATGTACTCCATGACACCGGTTGTCACTCCGCCATAGTGTAGGTGGTTATCACAGGAGCCTCTCACGTTCCAAACCGGGGTTCGAGTCCCCGTGGCGGAAAATCTTTTGCTTATTGAGGTCGACTGCGGACAGCATTTACACATCCACAATACCATCACAGCTAAGTATCAATCTGCTTCAATACTCTGAAACTGAATTATTTTGATTAATTATCTGCTCGCTGTGATGGGACCATGAACCACGAGGCTCAATTGACAATTATCATTTGAGGTCTTAGTCCTCCTCTACCAGTCTCTCTCCCCAACGAACTGAATGCTTTCCTAACCTATCCTTCATCTTACCAACCATTTTTCCTGCAACATTTTTACCCCGCTTCATCCCCAGCTGCGCTGCATGAATTCCAACACTTCCAGCCTTACCCAATTGTGCACCTGCTGCTCCAGTAACTCGTATCAAAGTGTCCAACATATCCTCGTCCTCCTCGTTGCCAAAGTCTGATGAGCTGGACTCATAGCCGCTGAAATGATGACCATAATCATCATAATCATCACCTGACACGGGCTCGGTGAGAGCAGCCAAAAATTGGTCTAGGTGTGAATTGATAGATCGAGCGATGTTTTTAGTAAGCCGAATTACATTGCGACCAGGAGCAAGACATCCGACAGGACTGGTAGAGTAGATGCATTCGTCACGTGAACTAGAAAGATACGATTGTTGATCGTAGGTGGGTGAAATGGAGAGTATTCTTCCGATATTGTAGCGTAGATGATTCCACACAATTGTCGCCTTTGTTTGACCTTGTTCTTCAGACGCCTTCGAAATGCGATGATACATTCCACCGAGCTTATCAAGTATTGGGCGCATTTGCAGATTTGCTCGTATGAACTCGCCAGTGGTTGTATTTTTTGCATTAGATTGCTTTTCGGCACCTGCACCACCTGCTTTCCTTTCTCTCGCTCTGTAAACTGCAAGTACACCATCATCATCAACGCTCGCATAATAATGGAACGTCACGTGCTGCTGGCTAGAATTGTCATCATCATTAATCCAGTGTGGAACAACCTGCGGCAATGGTGTATTCCAAAGCACAGTATTGCCAACTGAATCCAGTCCGCTTCCATAATCAACTGATAGGACCAGCCTTCCTAACGAGTTTAATGTCAAGTAACATCCATGGGCACGAACATTTGGAATGTAAGTTTCACTGCTCCAGATGATGGTATTTGCATCATCGGCATCGCCCGCATTGATGGACTCCTTCCGACGAACAAGTTGCAGCTCACAAGAAGGCGTGAGCATTGCTTGATATTTTCCATTAGGAGAAATCCATGGATCTGGTCCACCGTTTCCATCAGCTGGTCGGAACGATTCTCCAACTTCCAATTTCGATCGAGACGCACGATGTGAATTCGCTTCGCGCTGTGTCGGCTGTTGACTTGGTTGATTTCGGTAATGCACATTAGCATTTCCATATTTACTACCGCCTCCATCAAAATCTAGTTTCGTGTAACCATCCTCTACAAAATAAGGCTCCGTCACAGCCGAATACTCCTGCATTGAAAACCCAGTGTAAGGATCCACACGAGTACCCGCAATGAAATCTTGAGCCAGAACTTGATAGTAGTATTCCCCATTATGATTCACGTCGTAAGAATATTCCTCTTTTCGAAGGACAGTGTAAAGATCAGCGCCAAACCTCACATCATATCCTCGATGTATGGTAGTCTCTGATACACGAGGTGGCGCCCATCGTTGTTGCTGGGAATTGCTGCTCTCAAAATTGTCGGCATAATATGAGTTGCTGTTGGAGTTGGAGTTGATATTATCACCAAACATTGTCGATTCTTGAAAGAAAAAATCCTCAAACACTTTCCATGGATCCAAATTAAGAGTATCTTTCCATGCATGCAAATTAGATGCACCATTCTTGATTGTATTATATAAAGAGAAGTCATCCCCGGAAGTACCCATTCCATGTTGTCGCTCTCTATACTGCTGCTGTTGCCTCCTCTGCTGTCTCTGCACTTCTTGTTGTTCTTCTTCTAATAACAAACGCTCTGCTTCATATTCCTCCTCCATCGCCAAGAGTTCCCAATCATATTCATGCCGCTGGACTGGATCCACCAAAACTTGATATGCCTCGGCAATCTCTGCAAATCGTGACGTGGCCTCCTCCAATGTTTTATTATGCCTCGAGGCCTTATCGGGATGGTATAATTGCGCCTGCTTTCGATATGCCTTCTTGATATCGCTGGTGGTTATTTTGGATCGATAGATTGACCGCTTTTTTCTATTGTGCAATGCTTTGGTTTTGGGACGTCGATGAGTGTCGGGTGTTTCGAGATTGAGTAGCTCGTAATAATTCAATGGCCGCGCTGGTAGTGAAGTTTCTTCTTCGGCACTCTCATTATTATTGTGTGCGTGATGCTGCTGAGTCGATGCTGCGGCTGCAAGGGTGATGAAGGAAGACGTCGACATGGGCCACAACATTAATGACAAGATATCCTCAACCTGTCGACGACTTTCTCCGTCCACCTGATCAAATCTACGAGATCCGATCGAGAGAAGCGCAACAAACGATGTCAATGCGAGGCCACGTTGGCGGTGTGGTTGTGGCGGTGTCACCCGGTACCGAGGGCATCGTTTGGATGCCATGGTCTACGATACTTGATAGTTGGCGGCAATAGGTTCACCAAGGTAGGTAAAAGATGGCAAATAATAGAGCAATGGGCGGGCGGGACTATGTAGCAAAAATGGCGGGAAGATGTGGCGATTTGGCGGGAAGCAGCAGCTGCTGGCTGATAAAAAAGTTCCAGTTGGATGTTGGGCAGATAATATGATGGACGATGGACCGACGATGGCATTGCCACATCGTACTAGCATTGCCGATACCGAGCCCTTGACACTTAACAATGAGTACTACGACGGAAGTTTTTGCTGCTATGAAAGAGGCCGTCACCGGGGACGGAGGGAAAGCATTGCAAGGAAAATTTAAGGTGGGTCGACCTGTCGTTGCCTCGACTAGATATGGAGCGCTTTTCCCTCATGTCATTTTGATCATGAATCATGACCGCGTCTAATCCATCGGCATCGGCTCGGCATCACCACAACAACAATATCGTCATAGGGAACGGTAACATTTACCGTCGGTGAAGATGTTTATAGTCTCGACCTCTCGTCTCCATCAAGCCGCAATGTCTCGAAGGGGGATGCATTTGATGGAAATGCAGATTTAATGGTGACATGCTCTCCAGAAGTAATGGGGAAAATGATTCGCAAAGAGGTACAACCGCAACAAGGTGCGTGGGTAATGTCTGAGTGAATTTATTAACCGATGGGCTGACCTCTTATTCATAATATTATTGTTCTGAACATTTTTTTTTCATAAACTTCAGCATTTATGAAAGGTATGCTGAAGATCAAAGGGAAGATGAATCTCGCGATGAAATTAACAGCAGTTCTGGCAGCGACAAGAAAGAAATTACCGTCTTCCAAACTGTAGAAGCACCTTTCGAGATTGTTCCATGTTCCAGTCCACATGCACGACGATGGAAAATGTATTGTCTGTGGAAGTGGAAATTATTGGCAGTGAATATTGAATGATCATTTGAGTGAAGGTGATTATTAGTAATCTCAGTTTGATCATACCAAATGCAGCACATAACATCGTTGAATCTATAACAGGTCCCCTCTTCTTATTGCGTCTTCGATATCATTCTCTAGCCTCTTCTCTTTTAGCCATGCCGCGGTCAACTCCCTCTCTCTCAAATCCTCCTCGTAACACCACTTCTCTGCATCCGCACAACCCCTATCGAACAATGCCTCTTGTTCTTTTCGAGAAGATGGCTGCGTTGCTAGACGGAAAAAATTCGACATCTGACCAACAGGGTCATCATAATCCGGCTCTGGAGATATTTGATCATGTTTGAGGGAGGCAGTTAAGCCTACAACTTCGTGCGGAAAACATGCAACTGTTATGGTACGCTCAATAACTGGCATCTCCTTGCATTCGCTGTTGTCACATTTCTCATTGTCATTTTGTCTGTCACCAACAAGAACGCCTCCCATATGAACAAATCTTTCCTCTATGCGGTTGCGATTGTTGAGTTGAGCAAAGTCGGGGCAGCCGTATCGTTCTCTTAGTATGTTACGAGAGAAGAAGATAGCAGATGAGTTTGAGTTCTGATTTTGGACAATACCGCAAAATGCAAGTGTTGAGAGACGAATGCATTGAATTACCTTGGTACCGAGAAAAATCCATCCACAATAACCCTCGGTATTCGTTCCCCATCTCTGTATCGCAATCTCGCTGGGTATCGGGTACTAAAAAAAGGAAACATGGAACTATCACAGACGGCCTCGATCAACTCATCTCTCGTCTTGAATAACGTGGTCAATACTGGTCTGTTGTTGGGGAACAATTCTCTATGCGCCAAGGCTACAACCCCCTCCCTCTCGTTTATGATGGTATGTGCATCTGGACCCAATGTTCTGTCCATCTCGACCTTCAGCAGGGGCAGTAGGTTACCAACTGCCCTACCATTGAATTGCGTCTCGCACTCTTCGCACACACGAAATGCAGCTTCCAATGCACGTGCCGGAGGTGTTCCAGCGGCGTGGCTTGCGACGGCAATAGCACCGGCGGATGCACCAGCCAAATGGACGGGGTCGATGACACGTCCATGATGTTGCAGAGATGTGATCACTCCTAGATGGTAGGCAAATAAAAGTCCGCCGGGGCTGAAGGAGAAGCCAGTGGAGGAGGGCGGAGCGATCGGCGTGCTCGTCACAGGATAGCGGGTAGAGATGGCTACCATTGATGTTCTTTTATAGCTTGGAAGTACTCCTACCAAACACCGAAGTATGATCTATGATCATCGTCGCGGCGGCGGCGGGAGCTAGGAAGTGGTGGGTGGTTGTGTTTGGTGTTAGATGTGCGTGCGTGCGTGGTGGGATCGATCGGCCTGTCGTCACGTTCCCGCCAGAAATCGGCTGACACTCTTTTGTTCCCTCGATTCTCGAGCGATCGGCTGGCCGGCTGGCAGTGATCGATGAGAACCCCAACACCATTATGTTCATGTGGATGGAGATCACAACAGAACAACACCTCAATCAAACCAGACCCGAGCCGCATAAATCAACACGCCGATCAACAATTGAAAATGAGATACATCAAGCCGATCATCGTTTCACTGACTTCGGTCACTGATGCATGGAATAGTCGCCCATCACTGCGATTTTGCAACAGCGTTGGTTGCTCCAAGAGTACGACATCGTCGACATTGCAGGCGATATCGAATAGTCCCTTTTTACCGGATACAAACCACTTGGTGCTTACCAGCTCTGCATTTCCAACCACGCATACAAACGCCGATAAGGAAGCGAGTGTTGAATTGCCTCTACATTTGATTCACAAGGGAAGGGCTGTGAGTATGATCAAACGTTGCGTAGCTGTCGAAGGACTAAGCATTTCAAAGGGTTGGATGCCACATGCTACCGCCGCGTTTAAGCTTGCGATCGAAGCCGTCGTTCGGGCGAATCCTATTTTAACGGGAAAGCTAATAGAAGTCAAAAGGTCACCATGGCCATGGAGTCAGCAGAGTGAGCTGTGGGTGGTGCCAAATGCGTTTCCTCCCGATAGTCACTCATTCGTTACTGTGGTTGACCCACCCTCTGATTTGATGAGCCCCGGAAAGCTAATGCAAGACGAAGGAGGTGGTGCGAAAGAAAGTACGCAAGCATTGTTCAAACATGTATATTCGAATGTCGCACCAAGTCTCTTGAGCGAGGTTTCATTTACGACTGATCAGATTGCAAAAGGCAGCCCATTATTTGAAGGTACGAAATGCGCACCTCGGGGCCAATCAAAATCGCAATATGTAGTCAAGTCTGACTGCTTCGTTGTGGTATTCTTATCCTCAGCAAAGATCATGGATTTTGGAGATGGGGTAGCTGCCTACTCCATCAAGATGTCACACGCGATTGGTGATGGAACGACCTTCTTCCAACTCGTCAGCCAAATCTCCTCTTACATGAACGGAAGGACCCCAGCAAGGATTGATTGGGACAATCCTCTAAAAACAAAACATGAGATATACCCTGAAACCTTTTCAGACCGAGACTACACGAGGAGTTATGGTCTGCCGTTTGGATGGGGACTCTTTAAGGTTAGTCATACTTGCGCTCCATAAAATTGTACGCTGTATATATATACATTCATATTCAATCTCTCTACAAAAGAATCTTCGCACACTTGGCAAGCGAAAACTGGTATACTTGTTGCTCAGTAAAGAGAAAATTGCTCGAAAGAAAAAAGCCCTGAATGGTGAAGGTTCTGGCAGCGAAGCAATCAGTGCCAATGATGTAATAATGTCAGCTCTCTGCGAGATGTGTGGCTCGTCGGATATCTTTGCATTTGATAAGAGTGTTCGAGGAAACAAAGTGGGTCTTCCAAAGTCAGCAGCTGGTAATCTTTTCTGTGAGGTGCCATTTGATAAAGAAGACGGAAAGGACCCATCCTTTTTTCGTAAGATAGTCAATGGAGGGAGCTACTTCCACGCCGACGAAATCCCATTACTGCCCTTTTTAAACGGACGGGTTGGCAGGATTACGAGTCTGGCAAGCGTTACTCATCAAGCAGTGAGTTGAGAATCACGACTTGCTTAATTTTGAACTGCTTATTTCCAAATTCAGCTAATCTATCGTCCGATAGAACTTTCCTGGCGTAGAGTTAGTTTGTCAGCTGCCATCGGCGTCATTCATCAAAGATTTGCCTCTGGATGTGGCCGTGATTTTCCGATTCGACAAGGTGAGATCTTTACAACGATGGTTTCGCATTTTACTGAGCTGTCCTAACGCCAACGTTCGACGTTTTCCCTAAGGATTATTGGGGAATAATGCATAACTTTAGGAAGTTAAATCCATCGCCTCAGCTGGACGAAATAATTGCCTAATAATCATGCAGCTAGTTGTAGTAAATCCACCGGAGAACTTGATATGTTTACTCTTCACTATTCAACTCAAGCGATCACAGCAGCTGTTTTGCGGTAGTAATCCAATGGAGGAGGACCTGCTGCTAATGATCCTTGTGATGTCATATCATTGTCAACGACAAATAGTTCCCATGGCTCGATCTCGGCGGATCTGAATACCTTCCAGATTTCATCCATGTCTTGTGATGGCGGCAGTTGACCGTCGGGCGTGCACAGAAGTCCACCGATGTACCTCTGCATTGTCGCAAAGATTGCATGTTAGTGAATTGGAATTCAAACCTAAGACAGAAAGGAGGAATTCGTGGTGGCTTACCTGGCCAACAGCTCCCGCGGCACCAGCATAATGGAACACCACCCAACTCAAGTCATCGGCAGCACCTACAATTGTCCAGAATTCGTCGCTCGTGACGCCGTTGTCGAGTACAGAGAAGCGGAAGGTTCCAGGGACTTCACCGTTCCTTACTTTGTAGTGACGCTTTTGGAACGAACCGAGATACAGTTTGAGATGAGATTAACACATCCAGTGCTCACTGAACTTTGATCAAAACATTTATACTCACTTTGCACCATACATTCCTGCCGTCGATTGTCTCTACCCTAAACACGGGATCGTACCAGAGGTCTTTGCCCTTGGCGTTCGGATAGAATAGCTGCACACAGGGAAAGGTAAGTATTAAGCATACCGATCAAGTTGTTGTTGAGGGATGAATGCACAAATTGATATCAAGAATGAGATAATAAGTCAGCCCCGCACCTGATTCTGAGAAGGGAATTGATCGTAAGCTGCATTTGCCCCGCATGCAACCTTCCAAGAAACGTCCAACTGTTTGCTTCCCTGAGTAAAGAACAAATTAATCAGCTCGTCGATGCAACCTTGTCAATACTATTTCGTCGATGATACTCACCACTAGCGCCTCTCTCGCCCCCTCTAAATGTCCAATCATAATCCCGCGCGCACTCTCCACAGTCAACTCCTTCCCTCTCCACTGACTCATTGGTTTCACAACAGGCAATTTCGGTATAGTTGCTTTGCACTCGAATATATTGTTATTTTGTAGAATACACAGCGAAAAATCACGCAACAGTGTGCTTTCGTAGGACACCACAGTTCGGTAACTTTCGACTTGATTTCGTGTATCAATCTTATCCAGTGCCTTGATGCACGCACTGCAATTCTCATCCGCTAAGCATTCAGTAATGCATGGTCCGCATTTCGTGATCATGGAATAAATTTCTTTGGCGTTTTGATAGATACCCTTCTCCCATGTGACGTCGATGGAGTGTTGAACCCAAGGTATATTGTGACCTGAGAATTGGTTGAAGAATAGCATCATGGCTAATGCAAATTCATCCGTGATATATTTGTCGAATAGTTCTGTCATTTGAACAGATAGGCGTTTACCACTGGCCACATCGGACCAAGGAGCAAGAGTAGCCAATGGTGACGGATTGGCTTCATCGTATGGACCAACGATGGGTGCATAGGTATGATCCCCGCAATCGATTGCAAATTGGCACGTGTTTGACGATGCAGTTTGTTGTTGTATTGAACGGCGTAGACGAAAGGTTTCTGATAGGTATCGAATATCCGATGGGGTTGTGAGACCAATTGCGATGAGTGCATCCGATTTAAGGCATGCGTCATTCTGAGTATCGTTGTCAATGGTACCACTGCTCTTGTCTGGTGGAGACACAACCTCGGTACTAATACGCCCATCAGAAAAATGGCTGATTTTCCTGGCAAGCTGCTCTGCCACCTCGCGGTAGGATGGAGGCGGCAACGGAGATTTGGAACCAAATTTGGATCGACAGTCATTCGATGGAACGAGTAGCGCCACGGTGCCAATTATTTTATTGTTTTTGTCGGCATGGGATTTGAGTGTTAAGGCAGCAGCACGTGAAACTGGTGTCGATCTTGACCGCTGATGCGGAAGGTGACGAGTCAAATAATTACTGGACGGCGTAGCACGGATTGGAGTTGGAATGGAAAACGACGATATCATGTCACAGTTCTCTGCCAAGGCGATAGCGAGGAGAGCGCAAATTGATGAAGGTTTCATTTTGTGGACCTCCGCGAGGGCATGATCATGAGGATAGGGAGGTCTCGACAAGCGTCGGCGACGAATCTATTCAGGAGGTTGGAGTTGGACGCTGGAGTGAGGAGTGAGGCGAGACGATGATTGTGGAGAGCGAGCTTGCTTGGATGGATTGTGGAGAGAGTGTACATGAAGTATCCTGCGATCTTTTGTACGTGCGGGATGTAGGAAATTTCGCTAATAATCTCCCGCCAAAACGGTGATTGCTCCTGCCTGCCTGCCTCCTGCATCTATCTGCATGCCCGGCTTCGCTTCGCAATTCATGGTTCTCTCGAGCATCAGCATCGCATCGATTGCATCGTTAGTTCTGTTCCCAAGTCCATCGCGATGCGCCCTCAATTGCTACCGCCGCTTCTCTAGAGCGCTCGTTCATCAATGGCTGCCAACCGCGAAACACTTGAGCCTGGTCTCGTCGACTTCGAAGCCGAGGAAGAAATGCTCCAGCATGATGGTGATCATGGAGGAGAGGAGGACTGGAGGAAGAAGTCCGATTTTGCAGCGGAGGAGCCGCGGGGGCGTAGTAGTAATACCACGAACCCTTACCAGTACACCGACAATGAGAATCGCGAACGAGATGATTTCGACGGTAGCTCCGTCAGCAGCATAACAAATGACTGCGCGCCAAGCAGTTATCACGCTCGTCGTGGAAAAGCGCTCGTTGGATACTCGTATCACGGCGAGGATGAGGACATTCCTGAATTCCGAAGCAAGAAGTACAAAGGGGCAGAACATACTGCATCTCGAGCCAATGGGCGACAAACAAGATCGCAGAATCATCACGACAGGCCAGCGTCTAGTAGGAGTAACGGAGATTTTGACCATCCAAGCATGATAACAATTATTCCAGCACCATCAAACCCAGCAGGAGCACCGCCACCACAAAAGAAAATGGAAGGAGGTATTAAAGGTCAACGCTTGCCTTGGTATCACATGTCTAATCAGTATCATTTCAAGACACATCCTATTACAGATCCAACTATGAGCAGTACTCCTCCGATGACTCCTGAGCGAAATTCACTTTGCACAAATTCTCGGAAACACACTACTTCTGATCCGTCGGTAGGATTACCAGTGGTGGCCGCAGCAGCAGCCGCAGTGCCTTTTTCTTTTCAATCATGTAGCCTTCCTCTTCAGCAGGCAGTGGACGGTCAACAAGAAGTGGGAGTGAGTATTGAGAGAGGCTCCGTTGCTGATTCAGATTCACTGGGATGCACCCTTGGCAGGAGCTCCACACACAGTGTTGCCGGATTTGGATCGTTTGTGTATCAAAAGGTCAAGGAATCATCCCGTCGAAAACAGTTACTCCTTGGCCTGATTGCCGTTGTGGCTGTAACGGCGTTTAGCGCTGCCGTTGTCGGACTGTTGAAAAGCACTGGCAGTCATTCTGACCGAAGTACGAATCCATCGTTTTTACCCGAAAATGACTTCTCCCAGCATTCACCAAGCACTGTACCTACAGTGACACCTACTCCTGTTAGTAGTGACAAGAATCTGAACATGTTTGCACCTTCAGCGTCATTGACTGGATCAAACAACATTTCTCTATTGCCAACAACAGGTTTGAAGCCACGGAATGATCCAACTAGAAATCCTTCGACAAACGACTTGGTGAACCAGTTTCTCGATCTTACTTCCGGTTCGTGGCTGCCGATTTCTTCCCAAGAACCGACCAATACTACTAGAATGTCATCTATCCAACCCTCTACACATCGCCCAACGCAACAAAATACTTCGCAAAACCCTACTCGACGACCTACGCAGCACCCAACGGTAAGGCCGACCACGCAGCCAACGAGAAACCCGTCCTTTAAGCCAAGTACACTGTCCCCAATATTATCAGTGGAGCCGACAGAGGACCCTTCAATGAAACCAACAACGCCATCGCCTATTGTTGCTGTTCATCCAACAGTATTCCCCAGGTAAAGTTGCTGAACCATGATCATGCCTTCTTAGAATGCTACTGCCATCACACATTTCTTACTTCTTGTTCTTGCGGCTGTCGTTCTTCTTGCACTGCTTTCTTGTTCTTGGTGGGTGTCGTGTTGTGTAGTATTAAGACCGAGAATCCAGTGACGGCAACTCCGACTGACACTCCTAAAACTGATGATCCAAAGACAGAGAAACCGACGGACGAGGAGCTGACCTCAAAATCATCATCATCATCATCATCATCATCATCATCATCTGGTAATACGGCCACTGAAACAAGTGCAACTGCAACAAGTGCCAACAGCAGCAGCCTGATCATCATACTACCATCCAGCATCAACATCTCCCACTAAAAAAATGCCCCTGAACAAGCATCTCCCACGACGCTGACCCTGGGTGAAATGCCGAGTACTTGAATGTCAGCGGTGGTGTAAAAGTCACGAATATGGGACGAATCGCCAGCAGCACTTGACGAGTTGAGACAAGAGGAGGAGAGAGGAAGAACCTTCTTTTCTCCCATCGCAGCCCCTCGCTCCTCTTCCCCGTGGTAGATACTAGTAGAATAGATCCATAACGTGACATAGTAAAAATTAATACTCCTATCGTTACAATACCTACTCGATTTCTGCAGGAGGCCGCGTGAGGTGGCCTCTGACCACCCGCGCGCGCCTGACAGACGGAAGGTTAAGTTGGCTGGCGATAACTGGCGATCACCCAATACTAGCCGCGCGGAGAGCCGCCGCAGCGGGCGGCCGCTCCTAAGCGTACGAGTACAATACAAGGCTAACATACAAAAACCAACACCAACGAAATTCGCAGCAAAATCAAAACCAAACACCAAATCAAAGTTCGGAGGGCGGATAGGGCGGGTGAGTATTAGCGGGTGGATCTCTCTCAAGCCATCGATACAATAGCGTCAACAGAAATATGACACAAGACAATGCGTCGGTGGCCACCAATGCCACCAAGAAGCCAAGAAAAGGCTTCGTCAAGAGCGTCAAAAGCGTCGCGAAGGGATTGTCATTGAAACGGAAGAAGAAACGACTGGATGGTGATGACGAGAGCGTCCTCTCGGTGGCTTTGGAAAATTACGGCAATTCTTCTGCAACAAAATTGGTATCGGGAGGAGCTTCACAATCAAATATCATCACGAGCACTCCCATCGCCGCCGGCAGCAGCAGCAGCCCAGCAAAGCCATTACAAATCTTCGTTCTACTCTTGGACCCAACATCTCGACGATTCGAACTACTACAACTTGAATTTGATGCCAACAAGGCAACCATTGGCGATATTCAGAATCAAATCAAAAACTCTGCGACAGAAAAGACACTTCGCGATATGGAGTATTGCGGAGTATGTGATCGAACGGGGATGGAAATGATTGCCTCCATGAAGCTACTACGATTTTGCAATGGAGGGGATGTGGTTATGGCAATGCCAAAGGGAATGACGGGAAATGAGACGGCCAAGTTGGCTAAACCGATCTTGAATGATCCGAAGGTGGAAAATATGGCAAGTTGTGCTTCCATCCCATCATTTCATTTTTGATTTGAATTCTGCCATTGCAAAGCTCATGATGATTTGCGTTGATTTGCAATGTGATCAATCACCAACAGCTTGGTCCGAGGAAAGTGAATATTCAACCGAAAATGGTGGAGAAGAGTAACCAAGTGTCGGGCACTAAGTTACCAGACATAGCTGAGGAGGACAATCGTCAAAAGAAAAACAAGCCTCCCACCAGCAAAATCAATGAAGTGAAAAAGTCTCCTGTTATTTTGAAGACGGCAATTCTCGGTATTATCATTTCCTCGTTGCTTTATTTTACAATCCAGTACCATTTCCGAGTCTCCGGTCCGTTGGAATCTAGGAGTGTTCTACGTCCGGGAGAATGGAAAAGTCCCTGTGGACTGTATGACCTGCTTCCTAGGAATTTGCGGGCCAGGCTCCCAATGGATATATTACCGCCAGCATGCGACTCATCGTCGTCATCCTCTTTGGAATTCGGAAGTGATGAAGTACTGAGACACTTTAAAGAAGGAAGCGATGGTGAGAGGAAATTAGTACGCAGTTTTACCGGAAGTGTCGGCAACGGTGATCAATGTTCGGAGGGGAGTGATGAGCAATGCACTGTGAATGGTGCGCTATTTTTGAAGGACGGATATAGTTGGTATGTGGTTATTGGCGAAAAGCGTTCCCTCTTGAGTTGGGAGGTGATGCGCGATTTTACATCCTGAACATCGTCAGGAAGTAATCGTTGTTGACACAACAAATGACTGTTCCTTTTGTTGGAAAATTATCATATCTCGTGAGATCAAAGCAGTTACATGTTATTGATCATCTCGAACCAAGGTCAATGACGGAAAGACGATGGCAAAACTTCATGTTGGTTGTGTATTGATTGCAAGTGTGAATGTCCCTTCAGAGACGAGTAAGTTGATGGGAGCAAAAAGACAATTGCACTGTTGCATAAAAATAGAATCGTCGATCGATACTGTGGATTGAGTTGAAGCGCAGCAATAATTAATTGTCTTCTTTTTCTATCAGGACGTTTCAAGCAGTATCATTTGTTGGACATCTTATTACGTCTGTCTCCCTCTCATTTCTGCCGTCGCTCGTCGCTGCAGTGAGATCTTACACGTGGCATATTTTTGGCGGGAGATCAATGACTCGACTCAGAGTTCTTACACGTGGCAGATATTATCTTCCCGCCAAATTTTCGCCTCTCCTCCGCCCGTCCGTCGTCCGTCCGACTCTTCCTCTATCTAGATACCGCCCATCGCAACCATGGCGTCCGCGACGCTGCCTACGCGAGTATCCATGGCGCTTCTATCCGTCTTCCTCTTAATCCTCTCTCTTGCAGCAAATCCTCACGTAGGAGTAGCTGCCGCCTCAAATAATAATGCGCCACCCCCACCAACATCAATAGCGTCCTCCAGCGAGACGACGACATCGACATCGTCATCGGCGACCATCGTCGGCCGTCTCCGCCACCCCGATCCCACCTTATCCATCAACTCAACACGCATCACACTCAACGATGGCACCACTCACAGCACATACACTCAGCCGGATGGTAGCTTCTTCTTCTATCGTGTCCCTCCTGGCGTACATTTATTAGATGTCCAAAGTCGAGAACATCACTTTAGTCAAGTAAAGATCCAATTATTGAAGGAGGCAATGGACTCACCCAAGTGCATTGAATATGTCTATCCCGGGGCTCCAAAGCAGGCCATACCACATCCGTTAGAGTTGACGGCACATGCATCGTATGAATATTATGAACCGAGGCAGGGCTTTAGTATAATGAGCATATTCAAAAATCCAATGGTACTAATGATGATTGTGAGTGCGGGGTTAGTAGTGTTGATGCCCAAGATGATGGAGGGTTTAGATCCGGAGCAGAAGGAGCAGATGCAGAGACAGATGGCGATGCAGCAAGATCCTAGTAAGGTGAGATTACTTTGTTATTTTCCGGGGGAAGTGTGAAATGATTCATATAATATTGTTGATATTGTAACCAGCTCACAACTTTGTCGCAATAATGCTATCTTTCGTATAAATGATAATAACAACAGATGCTTACACAAATGTTCCAAGATATGACGGGGATGGGCGAAGAACAGGCAACAGTACCGGCAATTGAAAAGAAACCATCGTCGAAGGCGGGGGGTAAGACAGTGCGGAGGGGCAAGCGAGATTGATTTGAGCTTCGAGATCGATGTAGCATGAATCGCCACAAGGTATCGGCTGCTTTGAATTCTAAGTAGAGAGTTCATTTGGATCGAAGGGGGAAAGATGTCTGTATGGTAGGAATGCAAACAAAAGTAGCAGAGCTCTGTATTGCAATTCAGATAGAACAAATGAATCATCATTGTTAATCAACTCACCGATGAGAGTTGCAATACAATGATGGTATTTCGGATTGCTGGGTGCATGAGAGAATATCACCTACCGGGCGATCGGGTTAGCATCGGTTCTCCACAAATCACCAGTAGCAACCTTTTCCGAATCGACGACAACAACCTACATTCATCAGTATTCTATCCAATGAAAATCATTTATTTTAATACTATTTTATGCCGGTAAATCCATGCATGATATTATGTCCCCACCACCTCCATAACTACCCAGACACGATTTATTATGAGGTTGCTTGTGAACTCTTCGACGAGTATGGTACCGCGTCGCTCGAAGTCCGGCGGGCCCGCCCGCCATTGCCTTACGGTAATAATATGGGTACATTCTTCCCGCCAACAAGTTCCCGCCATTTTCGCCACATTTGTAGTCGCCAAATCTTGGCGATTCTTTTGGCGATGATTGTTGAGCCACAAAGATTTGCCCTTCAAAATCAATCATTCCTCCATGCCATCCCGCCTCGTGCCTGGCGGTAATGGATACATCACCTCATCGTAGATGTGCATGCATGCCGGCACCAGTAGATACCATACGCCACTAGCCGCTACTCTCTGCC
>JALLBK010000289.1:0-17179 GCA_036940085.1 Discostella pseudostelligera | reverse complement strand
CCTGGTCGGTTGTAGCAATACCGTTCCGCAAATTCTGCTTCATATTGGAATACTTTCTAGTTACTTTCCGCTGATGATGAGTATTGTCATCCTTCTTCTCCTCGCGGTCGCTACTACTGCTACTACCCTCCTCCGCTACGACGCGATATCCATCACAGACGATAACTTTCGGACATTCGTAGGCAAATTCATCACCGGCAAAGTGAAATGTATCAAAGGTATGCTCGAGTAATTGTGTCGAGGGATGGGATCGTATTGGAGAGGTAGTGACAATGATGGTCAGGAGCTTCGAAAGTGGTGGCAATGGTGGAGTCAATGGTTTGGGGATACGAATGTTCGTATCGTTGGTGGGTGATTGCACACTCCTTGGTGGAAGAATGCCATAAAATTTAATCACAATGCATCGCTTGTTGGAAGCAATGAGTTTTTGAGTTCGTACTATCCTCTGCTTTTTCTTCGTCCCATCTATGCTCCAATTTTCCATCTCGCTGCAGAGACCAAGGGAAGGTGCACCATCGATAGAATCATTTCCCTCGCATAAATCGGATACGCAACCACGCCAATTCCACAAGCAATCTCCTTTCCTGATAATTACACCGTTCTTTTCCATTGTGAATTTCGTCTCATGTTCATCAATCGGCTCGGCAAGATCCCATTTTTCTAGTTGACGAACGAGCGGCTTCTCAATTGAATGCATGGCATTGCTCATGAGCGTTAATTGTGCAATGTAACAGTTGCATGATACTTCAGCCAGATTGTCGGTACTGGAGCCAGACGAAGTTGGATGACATGGACAGAATTCATTTTGTTCAAATATCTTGACTGTCGAGTGACATGAGGATGGTGTGTGTTCAATGGCAATTACCTCGTAGGGGCGATGCAACATCATAGGCGATGATACCTGACCTTCATCGGTATGCGAAATAATTCTATCAAATATCCAACCAAACACTTCCTCCATTGGTACCTCGTCATTATTTCCGTGAGAATTATTATCCAACGATGAATACCGTTGGACGCGATGGCGTCGATCAAACCCCTCCGGACACCATTCGCGATAGTACTGTCCATCGATGGCCTTTACCAAGTCGGCCGCTTCTTCTTCAGATAGAATATTAGGTATTTCACAGAGAGTATCAAGAGGTAGGTTGACCTTTGGGTTGGTGAGCTGAGGACTCCGCATGATGCTCCGCTACAATTCAGGTTCATGGCCATGGGCGTCCGTCACCTGGTCATGGTCCATGTCCATTCATCCTCTGTTCCCTGCCGCAGGTGACTTTGATTGGCGGGGAGGCATGAGTTTTCCCGCCAAATCGTGAGTCTCTTTTCGCGCATTTAAAAAGTGAGTTTTAGTTTTAAATTTTGACTTTCGTTTAGTCAACGTCGGAGCCCGTATATGTAAATTTCCCGCCAAAAGGCTCTTCAACACTTCCGCTGATTCCACGTGGAAAAAAGATGAAGGTTTTGCGTCACTCCATCCGTTCCACTTCCACATCATCACGTCCTATACTATTGCATCCGCACTCCAATCAATTCCGACAAATGACAATATTACTTCGCACCCACCGCCTTGATCTCTAAATCAGTGTGCTGGGCATGGTTCAAGTTACGAATTTCCTCCTGCGATGGCTCTTCCTCTGTCGGTTAGTCGATGATCGGGCAGAGGTACAAACTTGGCCCTACCGTCGACCGGGGTATTACGAACACCCTCCTCAGCAACATCAACAATCAAATCCGCATCAGCAGCCTCGACAACAACATCTGACGCACCAACATCCTCCTCTTCATGATCAACATAATGCACATCAAACATATCACATGGACGAGAATGATGCTAAAATGGACATACCCACCTATCGCGAATCGGTAATTCGATCACTGACGTCATATCCACCAGGCTCATTTGAGAGGTTACAACGATTAGAAGAACTTAGGCTTCAGACGGTACGCGAATTTGCGGAGAGATTAGTGCATGCAGATGAGGTGATTCGATGGAGTGCTTTGGGGGGACAGCAACAAAAGACAGATTCTGCATCTGCTGCTATCGATGTCGATGGCGCAGCAGAGAAGCCAATAATTTATGATGATGGCATGCAGTATATCGATAAGACGATACAAGATGACTTCCAAAACTTTATTCAGCAGCAACATGCATCGCATGGAATAACTCATCACGGAATGAGACAATCGAATTTATGGAATCGATGGCAATTTCTCCGTGGTCACAAAGGTGACGAAGCCGAGCATGGAATATCTACAGACGAAGAAACGAATAGACTAGTTGAATCAGAATCACACAATCCACTGAAGGGTCTGACTCCAGAGCAAACCGAAGTAACTATTGCAGCGGCACACAAACTCTTGGCGGAAGCAAGGGAATTTCTACCCCAGCTTGTATCGACGGTGCTCCACTCTCCACCATCTCTCTTACCCGAGAACGTCTCACCCGATCCGATATCATCACTGCGTTCATTGATCATACATCGATGTCAAACGAATCCATCATTGGGAATTGCATTATGCTGGCTCCTTGAGGCCGAGGTCGGTCGGAAATGGAAAGCATTGTTCGAACATCGACAACAGACGGGGAAAAGATTGATACTGATTGTCCAGGCGGACATTGCCGCGGCTATAGCAACAATTGGTGCCGAGAAGGCAAGTGCATTCAATCTACTTCAGGATGCGGAAATGGCCACGGCATTTGGAATGGAACGTAGGTACGAAGATGTGATGGGACACAATGGTCATCAGGGTTATCACCATCCCCAGCAGCAGCAATTGTTTTCAGATTCATCATCAGCGGCAGCATCCTATAGACCACCGCCCCGTTCCATTAGTGATCTTCGATGTCGCCATTTTGGTGACTCCATGCACTTCGTTGATCAACTTACACAAATATCGTTGGATTTGAGACATGTCCCGCCAGTACATCGACAATCACACTTGCAGCAACGACTTATGGAATTAAATCGAAGATTATGTCGACGGATGGTTACGCGAGGTCGAATCAGTATAGATGTAGAAGATTTGATGGATAGTCACTATGGTCCTGCATCTGTACCACAATGGTCTGAGGAGAATGTACGTGAGGATATGATTCGTCATTCCGTTCATTTTCCGATGGAGCCTCAATGCGTTTGCTGGCCCGGTGGATTGCCATCCACTTCGAATATGCAAAGTGCACCGAGTAATGACAACTCTGTCATCTCTGACTTTGAAAATCCAGAAAAGCGCAATGGGGTTGTCCGAGCATTGCGCATACTACCGAACAATTGCCGTGTCCTCGCATCCGCTCAACGGTGTCCTTTCTTAGTAAGAATGGAGGTGGTGGAAACTGGTCTAGATGCCAATGATGCAAGGTTATATGCACTTGATGTGCCAGGTGGGGTAGGGGTGACTATCCAGGAGGCATTGGGAAGTATACGGTCGCATGGAGATTCGGTGTTGAGTGATCAGGGGGTCATGACAGATTGCGGGTTTGCACCATTTGAAATCCCTCCAGAATTGATGATGGAGAGACAACATCGACCCAGCCAACAATTAAATTATGCCGCACCACCACGGCAAGATAATGAGGTACGGAATGATTTTGAGGCACCGCGAAACGGGGATGACGCATCTGGGTTGTACTCAAATGTACTTCCTCCTCCATACTCTGGCACTGCAACCTCAGAGAACAGGGCAGTTCTATCCCGAGGCGGGTATCAGGGCGGAGACGAGAGTTATGATATTCCGCATGATACTTTTGATATGGTTAGAGAGCATTACTATGATGATCTTCATCATACTTTACGCCAGCAACGAGAGAATCAGTTCTATTCGCCTAACCAATCGATGGTGCCAACATCTGTGTACGTAACTGCTTGTACCAGTCATCTCTCCCTTCTTCTTCACCATATCATCTCATCGTTCCTCAATATTGCATACTTATTCTCGTACCAATATCAGTTCCAATCAGCTCTCTACAGGCTCAGACCTATTAGACAGAGTATTCGGACGACCTTGGAATGAAGAGTGTGAGAATATACGACAACAGTCACCGTACAGGAATGTCAAAGGATGGAAGCTTGCATCATTCATAATAAAAGCTGGCGAGGATATTCGGAAAGAGGCATTGGTTATGCAAATAATGTCAAAGTTATGGACTTGGTTTCAAGAAGAAATTCCCCCCCACTTGCGGCCATTTCTACGGCCGTACACCATAATGTGTACCGGAGGAGACGCTGGTATTGTGGAGTGCTTACCTGATGTCAAAAGTGTCAACGAAGTAAAGAAGGAGACGGACGGGTATACCACATTGCTTAACTTCTTCGAACGTGCCTATGGCCCGTCAGCCCAACCGCCTTCTCGACCAGACTACCACCGGCAGCAGATGACGTCTAGTGCTCACGGCACCGTTTCGATTGACAAGGCGCGTGACAATTTCCTTCGTTCATTAGTGGGTTACAGTGTCGTCTGTTACATATTGCAAATAAAGGATCGGCATAATGCAAATATATTGTTGGATCGGGATGGGCATATCATGGTGAGTCAAACGGTCAAGGGAATTTTGATAACGAAGCACGCATCATCCTCTCATCCCAATCGCATGTGCTTCTTGCCTGCTTAGCATATTGATTTCGGCTTTGTCCTTGGCGAAACACCCAAGATGGGCAAAGTCCCTCTCTTCAGCGAACGAGCACCGTTCAAACTTTCGGCAGATTTCTGGGAAGTCATCGGAGGCTGGCGCTCCTTCAAACGGTTTTGTGAAATGTTCGAATCGGCGTATGCAGTTGCAGCAGCTCATTCGGATGAGATTTGTAGCCTGATTGAAGCAGCTATTATGAATGTCAGTCGCAATACTGATTTGGCTCGGGCAACAGCCAACGGAGTTCGTGGTAGAATTCAGATGAAAGCGGATCCTAAGGAACAGAAGTTGCACATCATGAATATTGTCAATGACGCAATAACAAGCTGGGGTACTTCGACCTACGATTGGCTTCAGAGAAGTATGCATGGATATCAATGACTCAGCAATTTAACTCAAATGCATCATGAATATTAATCTCAGTAACAATAACCAATACCCTATTGAACACTTGAGTTTTGGTTCCCAGCATGGATTTTCGCCACAACAACTGAGGACTCGACTGAATAGCACTTCCGCGAGGAAGCTGTCGTCTGTCCGGCGACTAGCCAACTTTTGCGTTGAGCTGTTTGGCGCGCCCTCATGGCGGGAAGGGCGGAGTCAGAGCTCCTTCTTCGCCCACCAACTCCACAAATGCATAATGCATCTCATAATCGAATCGCAATGAAGCCCAACGCCACCCCACGCAACAAGCGTTTACCTTTATCACCATTCTGCTTCATCGCGGTAGCAGCATTGGCGGCACTAGCAGTACCGCCGTCGTCTGCATTCGTCGCGCCGCCGTCGATCTTTGCTTCGCGACCTTCATTCTTGTCATTTGCCGACAACGAGGATGAAAATCAATCCAGCGTCGACGAGGCATCTTCACAAAGTAATAGTGACTTATCGCCTATCGCAATGGGTCAGTCGTTCAGATTTCCTAACCCGCTGGTAGAGCTGGCGGACATGTTCTCCAACTTCGATGACGTAGTAGATGACTTTTTCAACAAACGAGTGAGTAATTCATTTGCTTGTCTATTGTATTATTTCATCGTATGTGAATATTGAGTTTCATGTGTTATATCATTTTATTCTCCCATTGATAATTTACTCTAAGATGGGCAATGGTGAGGTATTCTATGGAAAGCGAAAGTACAAACCCAGTGGGAAAGTGGACGCGGAATACAACGGAGGTGGGTTTTCAGATTGGCGTAAGATGGAGGCCGCGAGAGAGTTTCGTGAGATGAGAGCATTGATGAGAGAGGAGACGAAGGAAAGGAGTGAATAGAGCAATAAGGTTCGATAGAAGAGGTAGAGGATTCAGCAGCAGATAATATCACTGGTCATTCGTTGGTTGATCTGCATCTCTCGATGCTCGATTGGACAATCTCTTCAGTCTTCGCCTTTCACTCCTTCCCCATGCTTTCATACCACTCGTTCGGTGCTGTTGAACTTCGCTTTTTGGTTCGTCCTGCAAATTGTTAATATCATCCACTTGACTGTCATCCCGATTTGCACTTTCCTCCTCCTTCGTCTTGTCATCATCCAACTCATTGAAGTAGGCATGCAACATCTTATCAATTTCCTCATCTCTACCCTTTCGATATCCCGCCATAAACTCCGTCAAGCACGCCGTACCTAATTTCAATTGATCACGCACCCACTCACGAAGTTCTTCCTTTGTGGATACACCGGTAATTTGTTGTCCCATCTGTAGTAGATGCGGTGATTCTTGTTGTAGTGTGGCAATATTCTTTTGTACATTGTTTGCAATACCGGTGGCTGCGTCTGAAGCCGTATCACGTAGACTCTTATTGTTCTTCTCCTCTCCCTCATCCTCGTTCGTTTGTACATCCTCCTCTAGTATAACATTACCATGCTCGTCTCGTTTCTTCGGTTTCAATATAAATCCCTCAAATGTCCAAAGATACTTCTCCCATGCCTTCTTAAACATAGTCTTCCAACCGTGGATTGTTTTGGGATAATGAATCTTTTGTAAGCTACGGATGTATCGTTCTCGAATAGGATTTCCAAAGTGTGGACTACCAAATACAAATTCCCCATTTGGCAACGTGTACCCCTCAGGTGATGGTGGCGGTGATGTTTTATTTGTATCGTCATTGACACTGCTACCATCTTGTGAGGAGTTCACATCCGTTTCCGTCACGACAGGGGAGTCTTCATTCCGTTGCCTCGATTTCATTTTTCTTCGATGTGACCGACTGTATTTAAGACTCATGCGTCTTTGATGACTGTGATTATGATGATGATTATCGCGTATCAATATTTCAGTGTCTGAAGACTCCTTGGCAGCGTCGGCGCATTCATCCATGCGTTGTGCACTGGTTGAATCTGATATGCGACGGTAACACAGGGTAGCACCATTATAACCGTTATTACTTTCGAACGTGGAAGATATCCGGCACAAATGTTGCATCATCACCATGTGAGAATTGCGTGAGCAACTTAATTTTTGTGCTTGGATTGCGACGGTCAATGCCGCCGTCGGTGCCGATCGGCGATGCCCGCGATGGTGCGTGAGAGCGCAGATTGCATGGAATGCTTGCCTCCTGCAAGCCATTATTGATGCATATTAGAATATTGATGTCTTGATGCTCCTTTGTCTCCTATCCTCTCCTATCTCATAGTAGATACACCACCATCGTACTGGGCGAAAATAATAATGGAATTGGATGGCCAGCATTATTATGGATCGGGTGGTGGAAGTTGCTTACGAAGCGAGTCACGTAGGAATTAATACGACTACGTTCCCGCCATTTTTATTCCATTTTAGACGTAGGAATTCAATATGAAATATTTCCCACTATTTTTTAATGTCGCGTCCTGGAAAGAACCACCCTCAATCTCAATCTTCAATCCTCGGCAATTCACCGACGACGACCATGGCGATGGAGAGTCTCCTATCCCAGGCAGCCGCTGAGCTTGCCCTACGCACCGAGGTGGAATCGACCCTCATATCTATCCTCCAAGACGTTGAGACTGCGCATAATCTCGGCCAATCACTGGAATATTACAATGAGCTACATCAATGTCGACACAAGTTGAAGGCCCTGCAGGTCCGGTACGAAGATCGAGAGGCGGCATGGGAGGCGGATAGAAGGGAGAAGGAGCGGCTGGGCTTCGTGTTGCTGGAAGAAATTGTGAAATTGAGTGTAAGGGAGGTGGAGGAAGAAAAGAGACGGCATGAGCTGGAGAGGAAGGTGCAGCAGTTGGAAGAGGAGCATCGGACTGCTAGTGAGAGCTTGACTGCGCAAGAAGTGGTACCGACGCAGCTGCTTGCTAATTTCGACGATACGACACGAGGTGAAATGATGAACCAAACAGCATTTGCAAATCAGGAAATAAGCGGATTGGCATCAAGAGCAACACCAGATAACAACATTCCGACCAAATCTGAGCAGGGTGAAAAAGGAGAAGTAACCACGTCAACATCCACAATAATTCACGCTCCCGACACAGTTGCACCGTCGCCTATTACAAATGTACCCACAACCCCTTCATCAAAAATTGCAACAAAAGAAACAAATGACTTGGAAGAAATATCAGAATCATCGTTCGCCCCACACAAACTAAATGAAGCTACATTGATGAATATTTTCGCAAACTTGGATCCGTTAGATGTCATGAGTTTCGCACAAGCGAATAAGGTATTGCTTTCCAAGGTTAATATCATGTTCGGTATGGAAAGTAGTGCTGCCGAGGAAGCAGTAGCGGATTCTAGTGAACGACAACAGCAGGAACAAATTTGTTCGAAGGAAGAACCAGGAGATTTGCCTACGAAAACAATGGAACAATTATCACTCTCGGAGCAAACGCCTACTATTGTGTCGCTACCTCCGAAGCCCCCTACAATTGCACAGACAGTAGCTACATCATTACCGCCTCCATCGTCATCACCGACAAGATCATCGCCCAAGTTGTTTGGTTTACAAGGTCCTTCATCTACCCTTCATCGCAGGCAAGGGTCAGGTACATCTGTGTCCACTGCAGGAAGTGGAAGTGGTAATCCATTTACTCAGGTCTTCTCACGGTTTGGGGGGAGTGCGATGGGAGTTTCCTCTGATGTTGCTTCTCCATCACTATTACCTGGCACGGCACCCCCAAGTACATCAGCCGCAGCTTTCCTACGCCCGCCCCAATCATCCTCCGAATCGACCTCAGAAATTAAATTCAATGCCGCCATGGCCAACAGCATGGCCTCAAAGCTCACGCCTGCCGAGCTATCCATCATTTTACGTATGCGCGAACGACTACAACAATGCGAAGCCGATGCGAATAAGTGGCGACTCGAGAAGGAAGATGCCGTAGCCAATCTGGACAGTGTCAAGGCTGTGAAGGAGTTTTTAGTAACGAGAGTGCGGGACACGGAGATATTAGTCGAGGTGCATAAGGAGGAAATGAAACAGATTCAGAAGAAGAATTTGGAAGATCAGGAAGTGATTGTTTATTTGGATGAGAGGGTAAAGGACTTGGAGAGGAGGATGAAGGAAATGAAAGTGAACGAAGAGGCAATGAAGAAAGAGTCGATGCAACTTGTGCAAAAACACGAGAAGAAAGTTCAGGTCCTCTCGGATATGTTGCGATTTGAACGTGAGCAGACGGCGGCAAACGAGAGTGAGTGGAAGATTGCCAAGAAATTGTTAGTGAAGGAAGTAAAGAGTTGCCGAGCTCGGCTTGTCGGTTTGGAAGCTGAACTCGAAGGCTGTCGACAGCAGAATAGTCAGTTGAAACATGGACTCATGACATTGCAATCAACGGGGTCGACGTCTCCGAAAGGGAAGAAAGTTGTAAATTTCTAGGGTGCTATTTTCGAGGGAGTGTTGACGAAGTAAAAGAGAGGCAAGTATTAATTGACGTATTAGAGAATTCAACTAGACAGTACATTATGATATTCTCTGATTGTATTGACTGCTCGTGGCTAATCCACATAGATCCACAGATGAAAGCAAATCGACTCTAGGGATAAACAGTACGTGTCTGCATGCAGCTAAGACGTCCACAACACCCAGTTTGAACACCGTCAACAGTATTTTTCTTGTCATTCTCTGCAACAGCCGCAAAGCTATTAAATACTTGTTCGAGAGAGGTCTGACTGACACCGTAATCATCGATTTTCAATGCATCCTTGTTCTTTTCGATGTTAGCAAAGACAGAAGAAATCGATACACCTTCCGACAGTATTTCATAGCGAACTTTCGAATCCTGGCGCTCACGCAAAATTGCTGACGAGTACGAACTTAGGAAAAAATCAGCCAGCGCCTTAACACGAAGCTCTTCGACACAGAATCCGACAAGCTCATCGACTGTGATACCCACAGAAGAGGACGCAAGCTTGGCGATGTGATACCCAGTTGGATTATCAGAGTTAATCATCTTGGACAAATAATCATCCTCTGTTAGATTCATGCACACATTCTTCGTCTGATCGAGGTCGATGCTCGTGTCTTCCGCTAATCTGTGCAAGTCTCCAGTCTCGAGATCTTCGCTAATCTTTTGAAGGTCTCTTAGAATTTTATGCGTCGTATCAATCACGTCCCTATCTTCATCAAGTGGGTGCTTCACTTTCATTTCAATCTGATAGCCCTTCCCGAAACGATTTTTGAGGTGCTACGCAGCAAGAGAAACACGCATCAGTTCCCGAGGCATAGCATGGAAAAGGTGCCGAATATCTAGATGCTCACCTGCGCTGAACCTAGGCATCGAAGCTTGCCGCCGGCCATTATCCCAATGCGTGGGCATAATGCTTCGCACTCCTCCCTTTGTATCGACATGATATTAGATAAATACTTAGATAATTAGTGTCATATCATGCAGAAAGCGGATAATCCAAAGCAGCGCTCGCGACTCACATCGAATGAGTTGTCAAAATGACAGAGGTCCTTTCGCTCTTCTTCTGGCCACTTCTCCCTTGAACCATTCTGGAAATAACTTTCCACAAATCCCGTCTTGCAACTGGATCCATACCTTTGTCACGATTGGAGAAATTTTCAGCATGTTCCGAGCACTTCAAAAACAACTATTTACTGTAGTTCTTACCAGTTGATGGTTCATCGAGGAAGACGATGCGAGGTGCGCCAATCGTCGCACAAGCGACTGATAACTTCCTCTTCATACCGCCGCTGTAGCCGGAGCTTAATCGTTTGCCATCGAACTCACTTAAACCAACCTCATTAAGTTTCGACTCCACGATATCTTTCACAACGTTTCGTCGGACTCCCTTTATGACAGCATACAGTTCAACATGTTCCCAACCTGAAGAAAAACGAGCAAAGATCGTCAATTTCGAATGAGAGGCACCCATGCAACGGTAGAGTGATTGCCATTGAAACTCACCTGTCATGTTCGAGAAATGAGCATCGAACTGCGGACAATATCCAACCTGACGACGAGTCTGCGCAGGTTCATTGGTCACACTAAACCCTGCAAGTATGGCATCTCCACTGGATGGAGGAAATTCCGCGGTCAGCATGCCCATGCAAGTAGTTTTACCCGCTCCATTGATCCCTAGAAGACCAAAGCATTCGCCGGCAGGAATTCCCAGAGACATGAAATTGACCGCTCGCTTTCCGTTCGGATATTGTTTTGTCAGCTCGTTCAGTAATATAAGGTCACTATTGGCTTGTCCGCTTTGAACCCGTTGGTTTTCGGCAATTACATCCTCATCCTCGTCTACAGAAATGGCTTGAGTGGCATCATCAGCCTGGCGTGTTTGATCACTGAAAAGCCATTGACAGGACAGGAAGCTAGAAATTTTTCTGAGTTGGACAGCGGTTTTCGGCTTCGTTGACAGAACGTCAATGCATACTGTCAAAAAGAAATAGAGTACTGTTTCAACTCCAAGAACAATTACATCATACAAAGCTACTGCGGGAGTCCACGTAGTTAGAGGCTTCGCTTCAATAAATTCAAAGAACGCAATGTTTATCCTGAAAAGAAATATCGCGCACAAAATATGAGCCAGATGGAGCAAATGCGCAAATAGTCGAACGGAAAGATTCCTCACGTGTAGAGCAGTCCTCTCCCAAGACAAAACGATGGAATAATTCTGAGTATCCATTCGGTGATAATCGCTGCATTTTTGAGATTAGGTTTCGGGTTGGCGACGTCAGCAGCAATTAACCTCAGTATGAAACAGACCAGTGGTCCAGCCATACCGATGATGAAATTGAAAACAATAACGAAAAGATTGGCCATGGAGGGTGACTTGAAACAGAAGCTGACGATGTATGTGAAGCCAGCTGATGCGGGTCCAAACAGGCAAAGGAGAGCTATTGTGCTACCCGCAGCTTCATATTCACTGTTGATGAACGATTCTGTCATGAACAAAGAGGGTGATGTATCATAAGCACAACATGTTATCATGGGACACATAGCCGTCAGATCAGAGAAAGTAACTCACGGACATCGAAGATGTACATCAAACCGATAACTGTCCAGAGAGGAATCTGATAATTCATAATGTCCCACAAGTAAGTTGAGAACCAGTAGGCCGTCGGAGACACACCCGCCACTGTCTGCAGATGTTTTGCCTTTGACTCTCGCTCAAATACAATAAACGTCGCAAAGGACCCAGCGATGAAAGGAAAAGAGAGAACGATCAAAAACCACGCTGAAAAGGTATTCGATGCCCTATTGTAGGGAATGCACGAAATTTGTTAGAAAGTGTTGTTGGTTTGGCATCGAAGGCTTCCATTACAAAGTCTCACATTTTGTATTGTTCCTCGTCTTTTGTAACAGGTAAAGGCCAAATCGATACAGATATCTTGTAATCTGTGTCATTGAGATATTTTCTCATCAATGCTTCATCAGCAGTGGCTTGATAGAGCAGAGAGCTGTGCAAAGAAGTGTAGTTGTAGCTGCAATGACGAACAATAATCATGGTGGGCTCTCAAATCGAAGGAAGAACGCTCGATATGCTGATCACATTACTCACTTGACTATAAAACCCATTCCAGTCAAATGGGCGCACTGCTCCACTGAAGTATAATTGCCAGGATTATTCACGCAAAGGTCTGTCACAGTATCATCAAATGTACCTCCAGTTGAAATGACGCTGTTTTCATCATGAGTAAAGAATATGTTACCATACATCGACGCATCATAGTTGTTTGATGTTTCGGATACGCTCTTAGACGACTGCAAGGAAGGGGATGGATACAGTGAGTAAAGAGTTGGCTCTGCATAGAATCAAACGAGTTCTAACTCACGTTCAGAACGTCTGAAACATCGCTTCCTACACCGAACGCGCTAAACTGGGATATTTGATCAATAATGCTTGAAGAGTCCTTAATTGTGCACGTTGGTGTGGCGCTAGTGTCATTATCAAACTCCCCACCAACTCTGGCATTATCACCACAATAATAATACAATTCTGAAGTTTCAGATATGTTCGCAGTGCTGTCACCGTAAATGCACGTACCAGGTTGGCAATCGTACACACCAGGATTGTTGAACATGATGGGATTTCGATCAACTGTGACCTCTGGATTATTTTGGTCTAGGGTCAAGGGTAAATACGGGTAGTTGGGACCCTTACGTGAAGCCATGTTCACCAGAAGGAAGCCGAACAGAGTTGTCAATGTTGGAAGAATTGTAGAGCAACACCTAAAGATCAACTTCGGTTAGAATCATCTTCTAGTCGAGAGGAGTGCGCGTCCATATAGAGGTACTTACCAAGCTTTCTTGTCGCGTTTGAAGTTCAGTGCTCGCTTCGAAAATAAAGCTTGGACATGGCGCCTAAATCGATCATCGTCGGTTACATCCATTTCGGCCTTGAGAGTTTCTTTGTTGCCAATCGCAGTATCCTCTCTCTCAGAGGACAGATGCTTACCCTCTTCACCCCGGGCGACCATGAGAAACACCTATAAACGCACAACAACAATCGATATGGCGATTCAGCGAAATACAGATGACACGATTGATGTTCCGTCATAGAAACTCACCTCGTCTAGTGTCGTGACGGAGACGCCGTACGTTATGATCTTATGCTGCTTGATTTGCTTGTCCAATTTCACAAACATATGAATAAATTTCGAGGACTCTCCAATCGGAAGTTGAAATTTCATTTCAGTTCCAACGTTGCTCAACAACGCGGCGGAAGGAACTGATCCTTTGACAATTGCTTCTAGGGAGCCATCCATTATTTCTGTGTCGGCTTCCTTTTTCTCCTCGACCTTCTTGACCTTCTCAGCACTTTCAGAAGAATACATCCATTTCTCAAAGTCATCACTCTGCACTTCATCATTCTTATTCGAATACACCCATTTCTCAAAGTCATCTGTCTCATTTACCTCGTCTGCCTTGCCAAACGTGACAGAATCATCACCTGTATTCTTGATAATCGTGAGCTGATATCCAACTCCGTAAGTTTTCTTCAAAAACAAGCTGCTGCCAACGCATCTCAGTTGACCATCAGCCATTATTGCGATCCTGTCTCCCAAAAGATCGGCTTCGTCCATGAAGTGTGTCGTGAGCACAATCACCCGATTTTCGCGGTATTTACGAATGACGTTCCAAGTGAAGCGCCTGGCAAAAGGGTCCATCCCACTTGTCGGTTCATCGAGGAAGACCACCTTTGAGTTGCCACAAAATGCAATCGCAACTGATAATTTCCGTTTCATTCCTCCACTCAAGTCCTTTGCAAAGCTATGTCTCTTCTCAAGCAGAGCAACATCTTCAATGGCAGTCAGCAGCTCTTGCTTACACTCTTCCTTCGTCTTCTTATCATCCAATCCCTTAATATTGGAGAAAAATATCATGTGCTCCAACACAGTGAGCTGAGGAAAAAGGCAATCATGTTGTAAGCAGACACCTACATTCTGCCGCAACAATGGCAAGTCTGACCGGATATCATACCCTGCAACTACAGCGCGACCAGATGTTGGGGGTATCATCCCAGTCAGCATCCCGATGGTAGTGGTTTTTCCTGTGATTGGAGTGGGCATTATTCGCTGGTTTGTGAACCAATTCTCTGACAATAAATCCTCACATCATCAATAAACCAACGTACCAGCACCGTTATGGCCTAGGAGGGCCGTGATTTGTCCTTGATACATGGATAAATTCAAGCCATCGACGGCGGTCTTTTCGCCAAACTGTTTCCGAAGGTCAGAGATATGAACGCCCGAATTGTCCCGCTCCTGTTGCATTTTCAGAGCTTCGCTGATTTCCTCGGTTGGAACATTAGTTTTGCTGTTGGCATCTTCAATTGCTGACGAAGGATCGATGGCTACGGTCTTCTTTGGACACCAGTATTGACTCGTAAAAGGAAAGTACCATCTTTGAATTATTCGTCGTTAGTCAAATGACTTTTCTGGAATGACGCCAAAGAGATAACAATTGAACTTACTTCAGAGCTGTCCCGTAATCTCCTCTCATAATTCTATTCAAGTACCATGATGCAACGCCCCAGAAGACGGAGTCAAAGAGCAACATAAATAATGACGATGAAAATGTATATCGCGAAGGAAATCCCGAAGTTGTAATCGTCGTGGACTGGACGCCGACCCCTGCACCTTCCAAGTACCCCATCATCGTCAAGCCATACGTATAGGCCGTCACCGGATGAAGAGATACCAGCACAATAAGTGCGGATGATGCATCTTGATAATCTGGGGTTGCCAAAGATGGACCACGTTTGTCAATGACGTTCCTCAGAGTAACGAACAGAGATAACCTACACATACTTACCGATGACAAAAGGCAAGAAGTATCCCACAAAGAAAAGCATGATACCAATCAAAGTTGCCCTTGTAGCCTTTGTAGAAAATGATGCTACGAAGCAGCAATAGACTATGCAAGCGACGAAAGTGAATTGCCAAAATACAAACAACCAAATAAATTCACTGGTCGAGTACAGTAAATTGGTGAAGATTGCTGTCAGAACACCAGGGAGGGCAAAGAAAGCATAAAAGGAAACGAACCAAGACCAGCCAATGTCGCATTCGGTGACCGACTGTGAGGAAGGACGAAGTATCGTGTTCGTTAGCAGGGTTTGGAACTGAATGGAGAAATTGCAGTCGTAATTGAACGCACCATCATCTTCATGAGTTCCTTCTGGCGAAGCTCTTTTTCCAACACTACAGATCGTATGGTGGACGATACAGGGTAAAGTAGGCCGATTGTAAATAGAAGCGGTGCAAAAGGGCCAATGCTTTCATAGAAACCACTCTCCGTGTATTCTTTGGTGGGGAAAGGAACAAAGACCGCACCGTTCTGAGCAACAGTGACAACGACGCCACTATCACTTAGAATCCAGTCATCGAGGAGGCGCTGAATTGTGACAGCTACACGAGGATTTGAATAATGACAGAATCAGTCAGGTTGAGCCGAGGCTAGTCGAGAAATCTACAAAATCAATGACATGAAACTCACCTCCATTGAGCATGTACTGGCCAGTACAAGATCCAGCAAGTGGTCCTATGCCAGGGGTGCCTTCGCGTGTGTTCTCGCATGAATTGCTATCCTCTCGTTTATATGGTGAAAATACACGGTTAGTGCTGGGAGTTGTTTTTGCACCAGGTTGAGCCTGAAGGCAATAAATGCAGGGAAGGAGATGTTAAAAATCCAACAAGCATGGTGGAATATTTGTTGAAGCGACGCTTCCATCCAAATACCATTGCTTACCGCTTGTTCCTCAGAGTTATAATTGGTCGAATTTGTTCGAATTGTATACTCATACAGCTTGTCGTCGTCTCCTCCACTAAAGACTACAGCGATTGCCACCGTCGGAAAGTATTCACCATTTACCGTCGCCCCGTAGGTTTCAGATTTAATGTATGAATCGAGGTCATTGTTGCTGTCAAATATGCGGATGAAATCATATTCGAATGGTAGAACACTGCGATCGGTAATTTGCGGGTATTTTTCTTCCACGAAGGCCTTGAATTTCAGCATTCGTTCCCTCTCATTTGCGCCTGCATTCATGGGAGCCAGCCCCAACGTTCTGTACATGCAGTAGTTCTGTGCATTCTCCCCCTCTTCCTTGCACAAGTACGAATTGCAAAATACAAATGGCACCGGCCAATCTTGCCAATTTATTCCAGATATGACCAGGGGAGCCAAACCAAATAGCTTTGCTGCTGCGGAAGCGGTAGGATCAGCGACGCAGGTTCGATTGGCTTGAAGTGCGGTGACATAGTCTTGAAATGAGAATGGAATGATGGTCTCGTTCGATCCTGGATAGCTCGCAGGGACCACGACGGATGTGAGAGTGGAGTTGGGATCATTTTGCAGACTAAGCTTGATGAAGTAAAGAATGGCCACGCATAGGGGCGGGAGGAAGAATTCGATCAACTATCATTTAAGATTTGGGATTGACCAATGGAGAATGGAAACAGAAAGTTTGAGAGCGACATTCATATTGCGGAATGGACAGTGTTTCGATCAAACATACAAATTCAATGAGAGGAAACTCACGGAAGGCAACCAGCGCCGCTTCCGATAGATAGCATTACGCCATAGCAATGCACGAAAAGACCGAGTAAAGCACGCCATCGTTCGAAGCACTTGGAGAATTTTTTGAAATAAATGCAATGGACGGGACGAATCGTT
>JALLBK010000288.1:0-16052 GCA_036940085.1 Discostella pseudostelligera | reverse complement strand
ATGGATTCCAGGGTCTGTATCTGTTCGGCAACAATTCCACAAATTGTTGCAAAAAATGGTGAATGTGATATTATCTTCAATGATTGCTTCGTTTTTGCTTTCCTTGGTACTCACCGTCTCTGTTCCTACCACCACCTTCCAAGGTATCCCGATCGCACAGATTGCCCCGACACCGAGCGCGCCGTCAACCCCGAGAACGAAGACGAGCCTTGGCATAACCGACCAGGCTCCTCTACAAGCAACTACTTCTTTCCGGACTTCATCAAGAGCAGCTGCGCCTACGGTCGTGACTATCCAACATGGATGGGTGACATCTCCTTCGAGAAGCACTACCTCTTTCGTCAAGGATCGGAATGCTGCACAAAGTATTTCCCAGCCGCTTCCAACTGTCCATACGAACAAGCCACACAGGCTCAGTCGGGCTATTACTGGAATAACTATCAAAACAATACCTCTAATTCTGCCCCGGCGACTATCAGGTACAACCACACATTCTATCCCGATCTCGCTGCCAGTGCATGTGTCAATGGGTAAGTATTACTTCTCGCAATGAAACATGAACGTTGATCAAATCGTAGTGCACTCATGTCACTAATCTTCTTCTTCTTCTTCTTCTCTCCAGCACGGACTACCCTGCATGGATGGGCTCCACTGTCGAATTCAAACGAACCTATCTCGCCGGCACCATCGACGGTTGCTGCACGAAATGGTTCCCATCGCAAAATCTAAATGACTGCAAGAACAATGTCATTCAGGGAGTATACGATATTTTGCCCTGTCCAACCAATCGACCAGACTGCAATGCCACGGTTACGATCACGAACATGACAGATCATCAGTTGGGAATGTGGTACCCCGATTTGGGAGCATCAATCTGCAAGAGTGATGGGGGGAGTCCGGAGTGGATGAAGGCTGCGGGATTTGCGGAGGTGTATTTGTTCAATACGAAAGAGCAATGTTGTTCGAAGTTTGGATATTCATCATGTACATAGACATAAAGCGTTAATGAGCAGGATATAATATGCACTACTCGTCCCCCCCCTCACTTCAACTCTCTTCTATGTCATAAGTCTAATCTTGGACTTGCCTTTCAAGATCCATGATAGCATCTTTGCGTTGTTGTTCCGAGGAGGTATGGTAGCATCTTTTCATTGCATCGCAAATTATTGTGGCGTGCTGCCGGTGAAAACGGAGACTACGATACCACACGAGGACAACGATGACGACGACGGCTGAAACTGAGACTATGGCGCAGTAGATAGTACAAAGTTGGCGTGGCGGGCGAGTGGGGTGTCGGCAGTATCATGGTCGACGATTGACGAGCGACGAGCGGAATTGGCGATTGTTGCGGGTGTCGGGTGCGGTGCATGCGGTAAGAGAATTTGGCGGGAGATCGACTCGACCACCCATTCAAATAATGGGAGAAACCACACAAGCATTCCTAAAGAGGAAACAGTACTTTGTTTACATACGAAATCCGAGACGTAGCTATCATGTGATTCTAAAATTTGAATTCGAGAACAGATTCAAACGCGACAAACCAATCGCCAGTCACAAAGGAACAGTAATCCTTAATCTACATACATACTCCACCACGTTGGAATAGGTTCAGATAAAGATGAAGATATGGCGGGAACTCTCCCGCCCTCGCACCTGAGCTTCCTGCCTCCTCTTCATTCCACCACTATGGTATCGTACTTCTTCTTGCTTCATCTTTGCCAAGAAAAGAGAGAGCCTGGAGACATAATGGGTACGATATTGTTTCGAACTTTCCCACACAGAATGTGGAGGGCCCGCCTTGGCCAAATACTAATTCCTACGTAGAAGTGATCACGAAGGAATTAGTCCCAGGACGAGAAGCATCCACATCGTCCGGCACGTCTCCCATCTCCCACACAGCTCCATCGATATCAAACATCAAACATCTATCGACCACCATCAACCACCATGACCATGACAAAACTTTGTCGATAGCATCTCTTTGCGATGGTACGGACCATCATAGATGCTCTCAACAATGACGACGATAATCACACAGACGATGCGAGATCTTGAGAGTTATATGATAGCTGGAGCGGCGGCCGGCGGCAGCCGGTAACAGCGGCTCAAAGTGAAACCGACGATGCAATGACAAGTGACGACAACTTCACGATCCTCGTATTACCATGTAGATAAATGTAGATTAAATACTATTACCACCTTAATGATATATATCAATTCTATACACATATTACTATCATTTAACGTATACAATGTCAATGCTTGCCATGTGTCATTGTATGGTACTACGAGCCGACCTTCAACTGACCTTTCTCTCGACAGCGACTTCCCATCAAGCAGCTAGTGACTTTGCAATTTTTGAATGTAGGAATTGTATTAGAAAAAAGGCAACTTTTTGTCATAGAATTGTGTACTATTCCTACATGAAAATCGATTTCAATATTTTGAAAACACACATAGGCGTACTTGGTATGCGGTAGGTAAAATATTCTCTTTCTCGAAATATCTATGTAGGAATAGTACTCAATTCTACGACAAAAAGTTGCCTTTTTGGAATATTATTCCCACGTACAAAAATCACAAAGTTGCCAGCAGCTCGATGGGAAGTTGCTGTTGAGAGAAAGGTCAGTTGAAGGCTGGCTCCTAGTAATTTAAGCCCAAAGGCGACGAACAATGATGCGCCTCGAATCTTGCCACTTGCCTGTGCCCTCCCTCCACCCATGGCAGTCACATACCCACCCATCCACTGCATTGCCCGCGACTATTCAATTCGAAGGTAGGCTATTTGCTGCTGGATGAGGGCCTCAGACCGACCATCATTGCCGCCACGCCCGTTGCCAAAACTGCCAAATAGGAATTCAAATATCTACAGAACCAAAGGGATTGGTAAGAAGCCAATTAACATGATAAGAAAAATAATCATTATCTATCAAATGATGGTATCACCATTGCCATCAAATGACGAGGAGATGCGCTATGGCCATCGGAAGTGCCGACATTGACGGGGGCAATTGAAAATTTGTAATCGAATAAAAATGAAATGAAGAACATTGGTATTCGACCGCATTAATTGGTATTATGGCATGTCATGCTCTATCAAATGGAAATCGGTCGATGGGAAGGTGTCGCACTAGCATCGACATGCCGCCGTAGCGCCATGGTATGGATTGCCATAAGGTCGGATTTGTACCATCGCCAGGGGGGCCCTCCTCATCGTCTCGTGTAGCCTCCACAGAATCAGTACCAGAAAGTTTTGCGCCAAATTTTGAAACGATACCCGTTATGTCTTACTTATGTCCTTGCTGGAGAGGAGGATCGTTAATTACGTCCGGCTTAATTACGTTTTGCCTAATGTCCGAGTGCCTNGGATGAAGGCTGCGGGATTTGCGGAGGTGTATTTGTTCAATACGAAAGAGCAATGTTGTTCGAAGTTTGGATTTTCATCATGTACATAGACACAGTGTAAACGAACATGATTTATGCACTCGTAGTGACTTACCTCGTCCTTATGCCCTATGAACAACATTTGAAGGATCTCTGGTGCATGAAAGGCTGGTTGTCAAATTTCCAAGTATTTTTTCCACACATTCGTTCTGAATTGGCCTGCCGCTGCAAGGAGACTTCTCGGTTCAAATTTTCGGCAATTTTCTTTATCCGCGTCCCCAAGGCAGGACAGGTTTCATCGCGCTTTGGTGGTGATATTAGTCCTTTTCTTCCTCGCTTGATAGAAATCCAGATTGCACGGCAAGTTCTTCATGCCTAGTTAGTGCGCCTTGCCCTTCTATGGACCAAGCATGATGACACCTCTCCTAGTTGAAGACCGTTGCTCGAGTTGTAATGTCCAACACACTTAACCGTCTCGTCAATATTTGTTTCCGTCTCGTCAATGTAGTCCATTGCATTGCGATTAGTCCACTTATGTAATAATTGTGCGAAGACATCCGTTCCAAAACAAGCAGGTGATGAAATTGATACATTGTACAATACAGGACTGCAATGTTAGTCAATTCAATAATTGTTGGTCCTCAACTGCGTGTTTGCTCGACACCTGCTTCTGTCCATCGGTTGNCTGCCATGTTGGGAATAGGTGGAGGAGGTGGAGGTGGAAGTCGTTCCAGTGGTGGTGGTGGTGGTGGTGGTGCTTCCTTCGTTGGCAACTACAATCGACGAGAACATCTCATTGGTACTGGTACTGGTACTCCTGTATCACAATACATGAAGTTGTTGGCAAGTGAAATAATGCCCACCTCCTCCTCCTCTTCCTCCTCCCGAGGAGGACAACAACCTGCTCATCGAGAGAGTACTACCGATCAAGTGACTCGTCAGGTGATTCAATTGGCATTTTTGGATACTTTGGCCAGAGGTGGAGGAGGTGGAGTGGGCGGTGTTGGTGGTGACACTCCTTCCGCCGCCGCTGCGGCGGCAGCAGCTGCCATGTTGCATCATTCTCATCCTCAGCGATTATCCCCACCTTCTGTGGCACATGATTTGGCATCTCATAGTGCTGTGGACCCTCATCATCATCCGCTTGGTAGTAGGATTGCTTCGGCGGCATCGGGTGGGTTGTTGCCTGGCGGCGGTGGCGGTGGCGGCCGTAGTGATACTAGTTCATATGTGGCGTTGCTATCGCAATTGGCAGCAGGTCCACAACAACAACAACAACAACATCATCATCACCACTTGTACTCCTCCTCCTCCTCGGGGTCGTATCATCATCGACAGCCCTATCCCTACGGCAGTGCTGCCGCTGCTGCCGCCTCTAGTCAGGCTGTGGGGGCAGGTGACCCTCGCGTGCCCTACTTTGCCACCCGTGGTGCCATGACATCCTCCTCGTCGGCAACCGCTCCAAATCATCATCATTATCCTGGCATGTCGGAATTGATGTACAACAATGCATCCTCCTCCTCCTCATCGAGCAAGAATGAATTCCGAGTGAGTAATCAAGACATTATGGAGATGTGGAAGCAAATGAATGCACTCAAGGCTGCTAAAACTGCTGCTGCTGGTGGTGGTGCTCCTCCGCGTGGTAGTCCTGGTAGTAGGGTCACCGATACTAGTACTACTAGCCGTCCGCTCTAGAGTGTTGTTGACCGACGCCAAGAAGAATAGATAGTATCGGTCGGAAGAAAGTGTGTGTGTGTGCGTGAGGGAGATTGAAGCAGACGATTTGGAAGGAGCGGACATTATTCCAGGGATAAGACAATTCCGTATTTTTGTATCCCTATGATCAAGATTATATTGCGGGTGCAATACTACATATTAAGTTGATTTCACATGCATAAATTAAGTGCGATATTAATTGGGGTTGCGTTTTGCTCCCGAGAGAGTCTTTTGTTGCATTCATTATATTTGTGGTGGTTCCAATTCCTACCATTAGCTCGCCCTCGGAATCCACTTCCCACAGAGAGTCACTGCTACGGTTGTTCGGTGCACCCCTTTTTGTCCGTAGTCCATGGTCATGAAAGAGTCATCCTCTAGATACCAGCCTTGTTATTTCGGTCGAGTGACAGATTCATGGAAGACATCACCTCTCCCCATCAACTATATTTCTTCTCCGACGAATTTATATCATAATACAACATGTCAATTATTCCTCGTTTGTGCAAAAGTAGTTAATTGTCAGATCATGAATGATGTTGTACGATTGCTTGTTCAAGAATGCCTTTCGAGTGTCCGCAGGAGCTTCAACACTTTTGTTGTTTAATAATATTCGGAGCAGTGTAGCAAAGGCAAAGGTAGTCTCAATTCACATGGCTGTTCGACCAGTCGACCGTATAGTACATCAGATGTGCCATCATCCACCGTTGGTTTCTCTCTCCCTCTCCTCCTTTTCCCATTAGTTTCAAATCCATTCAATATTCATTGTCTTTCTCTCTCTCTCTCCTCTATAATATCTATAGCTGTATCATCATCATGTGGCGGGAAGTTATTGTTGCCTATTGTCACGACCGTTGATGCCGACTCTTTGCTGCGGCCATCAGCTTGCTGAGCCCACGCTGCCAAGCAGCCACACCACACGCCCCCCCCACGTGCATGCATATTATTTTGTAATGATGGTCGTGTTGTCAAAGCGACCGGAATTTATTGACATTGAGCCTTGTTCTCCACTGCTTCTGCCAGGGATAGTATCCTCGTGCTCGAGAAGATTGACGGTGATCACCTCTTGATCAGAGGACATGATCAATGATAGCGATGGCGGATGGCGGCTCGCCTCGTTGTCTCTACCTCTCTCAATCTCAATGCCTATATAGGTAGCTAGCTGTTGATGTGCTGCTACTGCTGTCGTCGCGAGACGGACTGCGCCGCAGACTTTTATTCCATTGTCCATGGCCGCCATCGCCGTCGCCGTCGTCGCAGGCCGGCCGTCGCCATGGTCGGTTGAGGTTGGTTTGGTCTATCGAATTGGCGGGAAACGGAGCCTTCGTTAAGTATCTTTTTGAATTTCAAATTTCAAATTCAAAATTTAGTTGAATATCTTTTTGAATTTCAAATTTTAATTTTAATTTTAATTTTCGTTACGTATCTTGTTTGAGTTTTACTATCCTCGAGTACGATATCTCTCTTCCCGTCATTTTTTTGGCCACGCAATCTTCTCATCTCCTCTATCTTCTCATATCCACAAAACAACAACTTCAACTTCTGCCATTCAACACCATGATTTCCGTCGCCATCATACGCTTGACCCTATTTCTTGCACTCTCGACTTCAGTGTATCACGGACCTTGACTGCTCCCTCTTTGGGCATGCATAATGTCCGCCGAGGAGGTAGTCATCTCTCTCTCGGGATGATGGCGGTGATGGTGATGGGCTGTGATCTGTGATGGGTGTGAGTGTGATGGTGATGGTGAGTTGGGCCTTGTGTTTTTGGCAGTAATACACCTCCGTCACCGGTCTCAACCATGCAGCTCTCAAAATGGCAGAGTATTCACACTTCGTCATCAAATTCACCACCAAACAATCCGAGACAATGGTCTTACTTTTACTATCGTTCGGTGGTGGGGTGGGGTGTATGAGCGGTCCTGGAGGGGGTAGGTGCACTAGCAATGATATTCACATGTGATTGAATTAGGGGAGGACTTCGACATTGGTAGCGGCGGTACACGACAAAACAGTACCTGAACAGATTGGAATATCCATACTTGATTAGTTAGAAAATTAGTTGGGCGAGTTGATATCTGTGATGTATGAATGACGAGGCAGGGATACATTTTTATTGGTGCTGATTTTATTATGCTTATTGTCGACTACTAGATTTACTTACCCCATACACTTTGGGGGTTATGGAGAGATTATATGCAACAATCATGATGATAATGATTAGGGCAACTGATGGATGTGAATTGGCGACAGGGAGTGAGGAGTCGCAGAAGCATAACTGCTCTGAACATTTTGTTGATCCTTCGGCCTTTCGGAGTACCTTAACACGTCATCTCCCAGACATTACGTCGGCAAAAGTGCAACATGACAACCAACTTGAGACGTCGAGAACTCTTGGGGACACGTCGATATCACAACTTTTCTGCTAGTGCTGCTGTTGGTGCTATTGTGGTGGTGGTGAGGGATGTTGCACCTGTATTGACTCTATCGTCATCGGTGACGGTGCTCATTGTTGTTATGAATGAATTCGGGAGCGTCAGCACGCAACACGCAAGCACTTTGTTGATGGCCATATTTATGTATAGTTTCCTCTCTTGAATGTTCAAGAGCAATGATGCCAGCGATAATTAGATCGGCGGTCTCAACATCAACACGCACGGGATGCAAACTCTCGCTCACCTTAGTCTTCATTCTCATTATGAGGTGTAAGGAGCGAGATCTGTTGGGTAATGAAAGCAACCTTCACATCTGATCCCCATTGAGTATAACAATCCTTCGCTTGTTGGAAAAAATCCAGTGCAGTCTCGGGTTGATCGATCCGAATGTAATGAAAACCAGCTAGCTCACATGCTAGACCTTGCTCATGCACGTATCTCGACGAACTGAATGCAGCAACTGCCTCGGAGTACTTTGCTGTCGCCACGTCAACTTTGTTTTTAAATGAATGCATCTCAGCCTTCAGCAGTAGCACTTTCCCGTTATAATTCGACGGGGACAGCGTCGCGAAGGCACGCATTTCAGTGATTGCATCATTGTACAATTTTCTCACATTGGAAACTTGGGATCTGCTCCTGTTACCATTCGTATTAATACGGAAGGCGTTTAAAGCAGCGTAGAACAAAACAAGAAGCCAATTCTGGCTTCCGAGGAGTTTCATCGTGAGTGCTCTCTTGGCAGAATAATCACAGCGATCAGAATAGCCCAACCAAAACGACTGCAATACTGTATTGAAGTATGTAAACGCGTTGCTTCTATGATGGTTCAAAGTATCGAACGCCAAATTTTCAGTATTTTTGTTCTCAGCGGAACTGGACTGTGTATTACCAATAATTTTTGATATTGTCTCCCGGAAAGCTAACAGCGGATCCTTGAATAGTGTGTGCTTGAACCGAGTCATGACGTCCAAATGGTAATCAATCTCATTGCGTAAACAGAATAAGTTTTCGCCGCTTAACAGAGCATTCCGCACAAGGAAGACTGAATTGAAGAAGGCAAAATTCACTGCACCTGCTCCAGATATTCCAACTAATGACAGGGTGGATGGATTTCGTATCAGTTAACATACATGCTTTTGGGGATGCTATCGCATAATAGAGATAATGCTTACCGTCAAAACCCCTACGAAGATTATCGGCACAAAGCTGCAGTGGTTCGGTGTGGAGGGCAACAAACCCAAAGTAGCAAGAATAGACCTTTGGTACAATCTCAGGTGAACTAAAACGCTTCATTAGCGACATCGCGACCTTCCCAATCCGGCATGCTTCTTGTATACCACTTGCATCTCTGCATCTTTGACAAATGATGGCAGCGTACTGGATGAAGCTGTAGACAGATTCTTCACACATACCATGCTTCAGGGTGAGACTGATCATTTTGCATCCGATGTACAGCGTAGTGTCAGGATTCTTAAAGTATGCGATATTGAGCTAATATCAAGGCAGAAGGCGAATGAGACGATCAGATCTAACATGGTACGACATTCGACATGATATAACTACTTACCAAGAGAGAAAGGAACTTCAGAGTTAGAGCAAGGACACAGTCCATTGCCTTCATCTCGACAAAGTCATCTTCAGAAATTTTCTCCAGCATCTTCCCTGTATCTTTCACCATCAAGGCTAACTTCTGGGGGTCAATCGTATCTGGTATTGTATCATTGAGATCAAATAGAACTTGACGACAGGTGAAATATGCGGCATCAAGTTCCTCAGAGTTGTGGAGAATCTGAAGTGGATAATGTTTCATCAAAATGTCAGTTAGACAAGTGAGCAGTTGTTCAATCACATGATTTTGCACTCACGGTGACATGGAGGTAATACGCATCGAGCTTGTCTCCAATAGATCGTCCATTCTCCAAAATAGACGTTAATAAAGTACGAGTCTGTTGGATATTATCTCGTGAGCATGAATATGTAGCCTTGGCGCTCAGAATATACAGCCGAAGACTCAGTTCGTAATGGTCTCGCCAATGGCATTGTGGAAGCAATGACACGGCCTTGCTCAAGTACAACGAGGCTGTTTCGTAATCCGAAAACTCCATCGCACGTGTCCCCGCTTTGAGATTGAGTTCGGCGATTTCAACACTAATCTCCGGCTGCACCAACGATGGCACACCATGATTGATTTGATCGACAATATGAAATGGTGCAATGCTGGAAGAACATTGTCCTTTAGAAATGGAATACAAGAGCATTCCTATATCGTAATGAAACTACACAAGAAATGCATCGGAACAAATCGTTGTCAGTGTGGTCGCTCTTATCCGAGAAGAATTCATTTGCACTGCCCAAAGAAAGTTGGTTTGACCTCACCTGATTCTTCATACCATCGGGTATGAGACTATACGCGGCTTCCCTAACTTTATCATGTATGAATTTCCACCCGTGATCAATCTTTTGAATGAAGGATTCGTCCACCACCTTAGTTAGCCGATGCGAGAAGTTAAAGAAGCGCTTGGACAAAGATAGGTTGTCAACAATGGTCTGGTCTACCTTGATCCCAAAGCATGATACAATCTTCAAGGTCGTTTGGATGTCCTCGGGCAGTGATGTCATCTTCGTCGCGAGGAGATGTAGAACATTGTCGGTAATGCTCTCCGATCGGATCTTACTCTCGTCCCATATCCAACGTCGTTCACGTAAACTGTACTTCAACAGTCTGCGATCAACGAGAGACCTTAGAAACTCCAATGCAAAGTATGGATTGCCTTCGGTCTTCTCGAAGATTATGTCACCGAGTGGCTTGCAAAGATATGGCAATATGCCCAAGGATTCCGATATCATGACATTGAGACAATTACGATTGAGGCCACGAAGTTGCAACTTCGTCGATTGAACGCCACTCGAATCAAGGCTTGACATAAGTTGAAATATTGGATGTCCTACATGAACCTCATTGTCACGATAGCTACCCACAAATAGGAAGCATGTCGAACCTCGTTTGTCGGTCAATAGGGCATCTATCAACTCGAGAGAGGTACTCCCAGCCCATTGCAAGTCATCTAAAAACAGCATAACGGGTGTGGCAGCGCATGATACAATCCTCATGAAACGTTGGAGTGTATAGCACACATTATTCAAACTCATCCCTTGTAAATTTCGTGATGCACTACCATCTGTATCGTCCGTGGTGGTGGGTTTCTTGGCAAGCTCGGGAAACACAATGTTGATATTGGGCAACAATCGAGCCAGGACTGAGAAGTCTGACTCGAATACATTCACGAGCTTGTTGGATATTTCCAACAATGTCTGTGGGCTGCTCTTCTTTATTATCAAGAGGCACAACTCATCAAATGCATGCAAAACATCTAACAATGGCCGTTCCTTGGATGTTTCATCGCATTTGTGTGTTAAGACATATCCACCAGCAATATCGATACGTGCTTTCAAGCTTTGCACTAACATCGATTTGCCACTACCGGAATATCCTCCAATAAAGAGTGCCTCGTTCTTTCCCGAGGATACTCGACAGAAGGCATCGGTTACGAGAGTAACCTCATCTTCCCGTCCATACAATTTGCCAATCTTGACTTGGGGTTGCATACTACTTCCACTCCCACCCTGGGCGACAAATCGATCGATATCATCAAAGAGGTAACACTCTGGATCACTAAGCAGAAGTTGAATGTCACTACACACGGCATCGAGTGACAAATATATGTCATGACCATCAATGAGACTTTGCACCAATGTCGATAGGGAAGATGGCACTCCCATTTCTTGCATGGGTGCATAGAACGCATTCGCATTAAATGTGGTAGTGTAGGACTTGCCCTTTCGCTTGTCATATCGCACTGCCGTAGATCGTTTCTTTTGGGGCTCGTCCGAACCTTGGGAAGTACTGGTAGTTTCATCGGATTGGAGTAGTAGTTGCAATGGGCATATGCCCGTGCATATCTCGTACAGTAACATTCCAAATGCATGACACTCGTTTCTTTGATCTAACGATGACGACGACACTGCTTCTCCCTCATCATGATCATCATTATCTGCATTGCTAGCAATGATGCAATCATTTGGCAGCGGTGGATAAATGTTAACTTCCACATAACCTCCAACATTATCAGCAGGAGCAGTGATGGTTGTGCTACCATCTCGTGCATCGTTATCGTCATCATCAATTAGAAAGAATGGTTCCTCGAGCAATTGTGCAGATAATTCTGGATGGATCATGCTCACACCCTTGACATTGTTCCATGATGATTGTGATGATGCTCCTGCTCGTCGTCGTCGTCGTCGTCGCGTGGAGCTATTACTTCCGTCGTCGTCGGCTACATTGGGTTTTGCAACATGAACATTGAAATTATCCACCATACTGCATTGTTGTTCGTTTAACTTCGCCACCGATTGCATTGAATATAATGAGGAATCCGAAGCTGGCGTTGTTGTTGTATGATTATCGTGGTGGTTGTAATGCCTAGACAATTTCGAAGCATGTCGCATCAACTCAGCTGCACCAAATGCCACACTTATTAGACGAATGAGAGACTGTTTCTTCAATACTGTGATTGTGCTTGGATCAGGCCCCGCCGCCCCCTTTGCTTGCTGTTGTTGTTGCTGCAGCTGTTGCTGTTCCGACGCCAATCGCTCAGTCTCGTCATGAATCCAAGTCCATAGGGGGATGACATGAACATAATTCTTGATGTCATCGCGAGCAGCAACCGCTTGGTTAACAACTGGGTTCCTACGCATCTCGACAAGCTCAGCCATTTGCACCCCAAAATATAATATCACTGATTACGGAGATTTAGATTAAGGAAGAGAGGTCGTCACCAGCGGCGATGGGATGAGGGGTGGTGTCATGTAATAGTATTATTGGTGTCCGTCGGCGTCTCTTCTCATGCATAGTGAATACAAAGTGAAATTAGAAATCATGTTGTGATCAAAGAGAAACAGATAGAGGGGGAGTCTGCTCTCTCTCTCTCTCGCGAGAGAGAGAGAGAGCCTGCTTGCTTTTCGCTTTCGGTGCATGAGATGAAAGCAGTACAGTGTCAGCGGTGAAAATGCATGAGTAGACATCGGTCGGTACTACATACTCCTCTAGGAAGGAACCATCTTCAACATGCGACTACTATGATCTACGGCTGTCGCCAGACACATGTACTTATTTGCGGACTCAGATGTGCGAAGCGGTCTCAAAGAGCCGGCAGCCGGCCAGCAAAATATGTGCCAAGTCGCGTCACCTCAAGTCGCGGTGAAGGCAGGCAAAAGAAAAAAAAGATGCGGAATGATCACTCCACGTGGTCGCATGTAGTCGCAAGCCGTGTTGCAGTCAATCGCCACGTGTAAGTTCACTTCCACGTGGTCGCAGGCCTCGTTGTCAACCTATTCCACGTGTCAGGATGGGATTTCTGGCGGGAAATTCACTGTCTGACCGTTGAGTCACAAAACGACCTATCGACGTTAACGAGAGTCATTAGTTCTTCTTGGGATCGATCGTATTCGGATCGATTCCTTTGTAGAACCAATGTAGAAATTATCGCCGAATTCATCTGTTGGTCAATTTGTGTGTCACATCGGACATCGATAGGTGCCACTCAATTCCCTATCGAGCCCCTGCTTTCCTCCATCACACGTTCATCCTCACAATATCATTTCCTTCGAGAGAGTATCAGCCTCTCGACCCTCGACGCTTAAAACAGGCATCAGTGTTGTTGGTCTCTCATAAATACGGATCCATCAATAAACAGAAGGGACAGTCTTCGATTCAAATAATCGTCTTCCAATTCTCTAGTACGAAATGGTTAAGATTCAATCCATCACTCTTGGCGTCGCTCTCACATCATCATGGGGCTACTTTGCCACCGCAGTCGGATGCTACCCCTCGTACATCCCCGGATCCACCTATTCCATCGGCACATGGGTTTCATCCTCCATTACATCCACCACAAACATTACCTACACGGTATGTTCTCCTCCCGGTGAAGGATCCTGTCCTACCAACGGATTTATTCAAGAAGGTGGTGTGTCTACTACGACGTCGTACAATTTTCAATGCCATTCGGAATATTGGTGTTCGGCAAATGGGTATTCTCCTGAGTCGATTTATTCCGAGTATGCATGGACGAAGGAGAGCGAGGAGTGCACCGTAAGTTCTTTCATAGTCTGAGACAGTGTGTTCGCCTTGCATAGAGCACTTACAGAATAATTCCTCACGCAGTTCTTCTCGCTTGCAACCTCTCAACTCAGGGAACTGCCACTGAAGGTCCTGGCGTTGGGAACGAATCCTCCTCACCCACCCAAAGTCCCATCTATGTGACATTGACCGATTTGGGAGGTTGTCCTACGGAATTCAACGAGTCGTCCAATTACGAAGCTGGTGATAAAGTATCCAAGAATGGTATTGTCTTTCAATGCCAAGTTTGGCCCCAGAGCCTATTCTGTTCCCAGACTAGATTCGAGCCCGATTATGAGTCCAAGTCGGAGAATTGGAAGGAGGCATGGACCGTTCTCGGATATTGTACTGGAACAGATAGTCCGACAGAGGATGGTACCGCAGCGCCGACTCTCAGTCCTTCTACCTTCCCACCCAATACGGATAGTCCGACTGGAACCAATGTGGGTGGATGTCCCATGGAATGGGCAGCAGGTGGTAGTATGACATACGTAGAGGATGATAAAGTGAGTGTGCTATCCTCCGATGGTAGTAGCAAGTTGGTCTACAAATGCAAGGCATGGCCAAAGTCTGCCTATTGTGGTCAATTCAGCCCAATCGACGCTACTGGTGGCAAATTAGGATGGGAGTATGTCGGTGGATGCACTGGAACGATATCACCCACATCAAGTCCAACCTATGATGCATCGTCCATAATTGCTGGATGTCCCGTCGCATACAATGCCGCCTCGACCTACCACGCTGGAGACAAAGTGAGCAGGACGGTCAGCACCAATAAGCAAGTAGTCTACCAATGTCGAGAGTGGCCCGGATCAGTGTACTGCAATCAAAAATCATTCTCTCCTGGGTCCGAATATGATTACATGGCCTGGACAGTCCTCGGCCCATGCGAGGGCACAATTGCCCCCACGGAATCACCCACCTCCTATGGAGGTACATGCACCTACGATAAAGTAGTGGATGGTATTCCCACCCCCAGCCCGGTCATGGAGTGGATGCCAGACTCCTCCTATGAGGCCGGGGATCAAGTGCGCATCGGTCTGACTAAGTTTGAGTGCAAGCCGTGGCCGTACTACTTTTGGTGTCGTATTGCGGCGTATGCGCCCACATTGGACGATACGGGATCATGGACGGAGGCTTGGGCACCGGTTGGTTTGTGTGATCCTTAATAGCGTAGTAGTAATGTGTATTTTCATAGATGACGAATAATGTTGTTGAAATCTTCTTCTTCTTTTTTGTTGATGTTGATGGTTGGATTTTGTTCCTGCTGCTGCTGGTGATTGTTGTAATATCTGTCTCATCATCATTGTACTATAGTGTAGTAGTAGTGTTGTCGCGTTAACGTTGTGTGTTGTGTATGGTAGGCGGTGGTTGATTATTGTTTTGATGTTGATGTTCCCCGCACCTACCCTTAAAGCTTCCCTTTCAAATCGACATTCAGAAATCACCTCCTGCTCCTTTTTCATGATGTCATGATCATAACCATCATCGATCGTCAGGATGTTGTGGAGTCAAACATTGAAGGCGGTGTCAACCCTTCTCTCATTGTCGGGAGCTTTGCTATCAAGTGCGATATCATGTCACTCTATACTGGTAGCGTCGTAGTCGCTGCCTGCTGATTGTTGTGATAAGGCCATATCACATCAATTCGTTGATATTGTTTTCCAGTTCATCTCTTGGGTGAGTTATGGTGTCATCACACCATTTCATTACTTATATTTGCAGGTGCATTTCTCGTTGCCGTGTGGTGTCATCCCTCGCATACCTGAGGTGTTTGTTCGACCTGCCAAATGTCAATGTTATTTCCGTATCATTAGTCAATAGTAAATTCAATTGTTGGTCCTCAACTGCGTGTTTGCTCGACACCTGCTTCTGTCCATCGGTTGGGTAATAGTTGATGATTGTCAGGCACTCGGGCTTTCACTGTAGCATTAATAATTTGGCAATTCAATCATTCTCGCTCACTCTGTCGAAAAGATTATTGTCACGTCCTGCGAGCACATCCGACACATTATGTTCTCCCACACCATGCCTCCTCCACCCGACTCTACGATCGGAGACGAGGTTCATCATTGCAAAATCGCAAATAATATTCAAGTGCCAGCCACCACCATCATCGTCGTCGTCGCCCCATCGTCGTCGACAGGAAACACAAAATACTCTTCATCTTCATTATCATTCCTACCATCACACACTGATTGTTTGTCGGCTAGCTGCTTTGAGAATAGCACTCTCTCGTCACTCGCCATGCATTCTCCACAAGGCAGGCAGGCAGGTCCTCTAGGTAGCTGCTGTCAGAGTAGGAGCGAGGTCTGCATGATAATAATATCATCTGTAGATAA
>JALLBK010000287.1:0-19498 GCA_036940085.1 Discostella pseudostelligera | reverse complement strand
TGATATGGACCATGCATGGCCATAGCCATTGGCTGCCATTGGCCACCCATTGCCGTATGGTAGTAGGAATAACTCTCTCTATCTCGCGGTTGGCCGGCTTCACTATCACCATATTATTCTTTCCCTTCACGCAGTCCATCCGAGAAATCAGAGATTAAAGTTTCATTCTGTATCAAAATGTCAATAGGACAGCTCGACGTGGTGAAACAACGAAACGGAACCACTAAATTCGAGCCACATCGTCGACGACACCAGCAATGTTGCACCACTTCATCCGCAACTGATTATTCTCGTCGTCGTTATTATTATTTAGGATTGGTGTGTGTGATAGCTTCATTGGGGATAACCATCCCATACTCCAATGCGATTGCAAAACATATTACCACAACTCATCTTTATGACTACCAAAGCCAGCAGCAACTGAGAATCGTCACTGACGAACATCCTACCGAGGTTATCGTCAATTCTGTTGATACCACCAATAAAGTCATTCACAACAAGAATGATAAATCACATGATGTCCATATGCATCATATACAAAGTTTGGAAAATGCAAGCAAACAAGTAGAAGTACGGGACAATTCTGACAATCATCTCGTCGACGACCTCAACAACAATGTCACCGAAGAGTTCATAATTACCGACGACGACGACAACGAAAACGAACACGATGATGAATCTCACAACTATGCAATTCTCTTAACACACTACCACAAGACGGGATATGTCCTATCCCGACTTTTAATGAATCTTGTTGTTGACTTGGAGTATCAATCGCATGGGTTGGTATCGCCATTACAAAATGCAAAGACTGCAATCGAGTCAAGGTACATCCAAAAACTCAGGACAATGGATCATATCGATAATAATACGGGGATACAAATTGCTTTTGGTCAACGGGGGAACTGGATTAGGAATTTTGTACCGGCACGGAGACATAGTGCAATTACTGGTTGTCCACCATTTTTTACGCTGGATGTTGGAGCGATACATCTTCAAGAAGCTCCAGATTTATTCTGTAATGATGAGGAGTTGTACAGGCTCTTGTTTGGGATAGGAAGGTATGGTGATGTTAGTTGGAACGAATTGTTGCAACACCATTTGAGCAGCAGACGAGGTGGTGGAAGCTTGTCGTCAACTCAGCACAACAGATTAGGAAAGGGCGGCGATGGTGATACCGGACCCGATGACGATGCAAGCGGTAGAATGGGGGTGAAAATAGTACATTTAGTACGCAACCCATTCCAAATGGCGCTATCCAACTACCTGTATCACTCGCAAGAACCAACAGTAAGTTGTTGTATGCATGTGAAGGATTCTATTTCTGTTGGATATGTTCTCTTACTGTGCTCCATCATCCTCTGACCATCGCCTGCATCCCGGCCATCCAGCCCGAGAGATGGGTCCACATCGACAACCCTTGCGAGGTCAGCTATGATTCCAGCGGGAAGAAGTCTTTGGCATCGTTCGTACTGCCGTTACTATCGTCCAAGACAAAAATAACCTCGGAGCAACTTGATGCCATCGTCGCGATGTGTCACTCATTGTACCAATCAAATTCTACATCAACATCATCATCAACAATGTCAGACGAGGTCAATTTGACAAGTGCAACATTTTACGAACATCTCTTAAAGCTGAATCGTTTCGATGGCCTTCGACTTGCCACGGCACAAATGGTGATATCCTCGTCTGCCGCCAATGGCCATTTAGCTGGCGGAGATATTTTGAGGATGGGACAAAATATACTACAATTTGAGAATCTGCGGATGTTACTGTCGTTGTCATCGACAGCGTTGACACCTAGTAAGATTACAAAGAAGGAGAAATTTCATATGCTTACTTTGTCGATGGATGATTACACAGACATAAAGAATATCACAATACAATTTCTTGATTTTGTGTTCGGCGACCATGGAGTTCCGAGAGAATTAAGAGTAAAGGGGGCAGAAGACTTTGGATCCAATAACAACCGTTCGAAGAAGGGACAGCATGTCACGCTTGGAAAACATGATGATAGGGAAGAATTGATCCAATCGTTGCGGGATGATAGTGTGCTTGGTCCAGTGTTGAGTGAGATTGAAGTACTTGTTGAGGAAGCTCTGCGGAAGTCAGTGTAAGTCGTCTCCTTACTCGTTTCCTCCATAGAGACATTATGGTCGACAAGTTGCAAGTACCAGAGGACGAGAACTTTGCAGCACACAACTAAAGTCGAATGCATTTTCTCCTCTCATGGTAAAGCAGGTCGCATAGTGCACCCGGAGATTATTGATACGTTGCCGAGTCGGAAAATCTACAGCACCAATGATTATTAGGTTGATGTAGACGAGTAGTGTTACGCAATTTGTCTGGTTGACTACTGACGAACTTTGGGCGCTTCTGTGTGGTCATTAAATGCGCAAATCATGTGTAGATGCATGGCTGGTTAACAGTCTATCATCTATCATGTCCAACTTAGTAGAGTACCAGAGACGGACAAGGCAGCAACCTTTGACGTCGAATGTAATGAATTACGCAGATCCAGAGGTGTGAGAGGGTTACTTACTTAAAGTTTAACTTAAAGGAAGAGAGAGGGTCCCTCGTACCAGTGGCAAATATGGTGGAGAGTTTTGCTTGGATATGAAATTGGTAGAAATGGATTCGCGAAAGTTACTGCACTACCGATGCATTACGCCATAATCTTTTTGCATAACCATAAGGGAGCCACTTAGACGACCGAGCCATATATGCAATTGGAAGCATGTGAATGGCAATCTATGGCAATAATGCCTTCCCCATTTACCATGTTGTTCGCTCCGTAACTCGTAACCTTCATTCACCATCCTGTATTCGATTCATCCTTCGCCCATCCGATCCATTGCCCTGCCACGTGGCATACCACAAAGTGGACGGCCGACGGACGGACGGACGGAAGATTTGAAAGCCCAGACGGACGCCTGACAGACGGAAGTTATGCTTCAACCCTGACGTCAGACAGACGACAGCCAAGAGAGTGTTTTGGCGGGATGGAGACACATCCACTGCGTCAGCAGTCAGCAGGCGAGCCGAGATAGCCTGGTCATGACCATGAAGCTCTGCCGACATCACACATCACAGATCACAGATACCTCAAGCTAAGGAGATGAAGAAGATGATGATAACGATGAGGTTAGAACTAGTCGTCATATCAACCGCCCTATATTGCCTCTCTGGGATCGCGTCGGCGTTTCAGCCATCGCCGCCGTTCTCTCGTAGTAACAACTGTCATGGTCAACACCAACATCAACATCAACATGGCACCTCGTGCACCGCACCTTCCTCCATGATGAGTACGACGACGACACTGCAAATCTCTCGCCGACAGCTCCTCGAAACAACTTCCTTTCCTATTGCCATCACAGCAGCAGCAGCAGCAGCACTCGTTGCGCTTCCATCCTCCGCCAACGCTGCCGCTGCCATCCAAGACTCTCTCGAAATCAATGAATTCCTACGCACCGGCGTCGACACCGGTGGGAACATGGGCGTTAGTTCCCAGGCGGGCAAATCTCGTCCACAAACTGGTGTGGTCTTTCGCGATGGAACGGATGTATTGCAAGGACAAAGTGGAGATGTCGCTGCAGAGATATTAGTTGGCACCAAGGCCCGGCCGACTTCGGTCTTGGTGTCATTTACTGCACCGTACAAATTAGAGACTGGGGCGGTATTTGATGTTGAATGTCGTGATGGCAAGACGGGCGATGGAGTATTTTTGGCAGTGACAGAATCTACTGGAGGAAAATCGTTGGAAGAATTACCATCCTCTTTCTTTTTAAGTCGATTGTTTGATCCTACTGGACGGTTCTCCTTCTATGGTCCACCCACAGATGTCAAAGTAAAGAAGAGCAAATTGCTCGATGGCGGTGAACGACGTATGTTGGAATTGACATTCTCGAATTTATCTCAGAGTACAAATGCTGAAATTCCACGAAATGCTGTATTAGTGGCATCTATACCCAAGGGAACTGACAATGCCGTGATGTTAGTGGCGAGTTCGAATGCGAATCGGTGGAAGAAGGGTGGTGCCGAGGCACGGGCGATGGAGATTGTTGATTCGTTTCGGGCAGTGCCTGCTCCGAAGACGAATTTGAAGTTACGTGCAAAAGATCGGAGTGGTGGTTCAAGCCTGGACTTTTGAGAGAGAGAGAGATGTTTGTGTAAGAGAGTGGATTGCCAGATGATGTGTGATGGGAAACCTATTCAATACTCTCTCCGATATTGCTGAATTACGGTGGGACATTGATCCGCTACTAACTGGGCTGCCTACACGGGTAGTGATGCGTTCAAAGCGTTCAAAACTGTTGTAATGCTATTATGCTTAGCTGATAAGTTATGCAAGCAATGAATTAACTTGAGATAGCGTGCAATGTATTATCATGGCGTTGGGTGCATGCGTCGGTTGAGGTGCTCGTAGGTGTGTAGGTGTTTGTGCAAAACTTCCTCTTTCACCATTTGCCGTGCATGAATCTGTGCAATAACATACACATATCATGTTTCTCCGGCCAGACAAGTAGTCCTATCGATCAATACAAATATTGTCGTGACATGCTATATCGAAGTTTGCCACATGGCCTCAGTAGTTTTCTCTTATTCGTTGCAATCACAGAAAGTTAGTTTCCTCTTCGTTCTAGTCCAGCTGTTAGCATCGTCCTGGTAACCTTCCTCATCATCATCTTCATCCAATTCATCCTCCAATGAACTAATCACCCTATCCTTAAAGTTTGACTTGTATTCATATTCATCATCAGAGTAATCGTTTTCGTCCATTCCGTCGTTCATCAAGTAGTCTTGATCACTATTTCGACAGTTAGAGCACGTGCAGCCGTCGTCGACTTCGTCGTCGTCATCATCATCTTCAATCCACCCATCATAGTAATCAAAATTTATTTCATCGCATTCGTCGTCAGAGTCATCGTCGTGGTCTTCCTCAGCGCCTGTTTCGTTCAAAAATCTTCGTATTCTCTCCGTCGCGGAGTCAACATCGTCACTAGCAATACTAGCAATATCATCGATATCGACATCATCATTGTCGCCTTGGTATACTCCACGAATTTCAATTACTTCTCTCACCCTCCTATTGATTAACTCATTCATCGAGCCAGCCTTTGCAAGTACATTCGCGCGATGTTCCATCAGAGCGTCATAATTAGATTCGTCACGACAGCATTCGTCGTCGAAGTTGATGATCTCATCCAAGTCGTTTTGATGTCTCTCGATACTTTTCCTGAGATAGTCCAGATATTTTTTGAAGTCATCCATGTTTTTGCCATTGTACTCCTTGATGTAGTCATCGCCGTAGTTGTCGCTGTCGCCGCGGGCCTCGCAATTGTCGGCTGGTACTGATGATGCTTGTTCTGCTGGTGGACATGTATCTGTGTAGGCTGCGGCCTTAGCTTGACAGCCGGCAGTGCACACGACGTCCTCCTCGTTCCCTCTCCTCCTTTTGGTTCTAGTGAACATTATAATATGTCAAGTCGTTCGTCTTCGTCTTTATCTGTAAAACGAACCAACAACCAACGCATTGATCATGATCGTCATAATAATATTAATATTAATATCTCATCATGATATTCTTGACCATGACGACGACCTACGAGGACGGTGCGGTGGTAGGTGCATGCAGGAGAAGAAGAGCTGCAAAGAGAGAAGAAGATGTGAGGCAGAGAGAGAGAGAGAGCACTGCAGTTGGTGAGAGTTGGGTTGCGCGCCAATTATTCTCTTCTCTCTTTTTCTCTCTCTCTCTCTCTCTCTCTCTCTCTCTCTTTTTCTCTAATTTTCTCTCACTCTCGACTCGAGTCGAGTCCAAAAGGTATCGCTTCCACGTGTTCATACTTCCTACGGCTTGCTCCGGAGCGCACGGAGGTCGGCATCATGCAGCTCCTTCTGAAGCATATCGTGATGCCTGATGAATGATGAACAACTGTTGGAATGGTGGTGGTGATAGGTGGTGATGCTACCATACTGCTACTGATACTATGGAATGAAAGACCTACAGCATCTTTAACTGACGAAGTTGATGTACTAGTCGATTGTATTGTGTGGTACTATTGTTCATAGCAATTCAATGTGCAATCATAAACTGCTACTACCTGTTCCTGCTGCGGAGCAAATAAACAAAGACAGGGTATAATGCTGAGGCTGGCGATCGATCTCCTTGCTCGAACTAATATTGGTGGTTGCCGTCATGATTACTGACGAGGACGACATCTTATTGCTGACGAACCTCCTGCACATTTGTCGTATTAGTACTACTAGTAACGCCGCTTTATTGGCTTTTTTGTTGGTGTCCGTGCTGTTGGCTTTGCTGTCGAAGGCCTTGGCGTTGGCTTTGCTGTCGAAGGCTTTGGCGTAGGCTTTGTTGTCGGAGTCCTTGTTGTTGGCCTTGCAGTCGAGGGTTTGGAAGTCATTGTACCGGCAGCTGCTGATGGGGTAATAGATGTTGGAGCAGGCGTCGGTTTAAGAGTTGGTGCACGTGACGGGGCAGTAGTAGTTGGAATAGGCGTAGGTGCGCGACTTGGGGCGTCTGTTGGGGCAGTAGTAGTTGGAGCAAGTGTAGGTGTATGAGTTGGGGTGTCTGTCGGGGCAGAAGTTCTTGGACTAGGAGTAGTTGGGCTGGCAGTTGTTGTGAAGATTGATGTTGTGGTTGGTGGTGTCGGACTATTCGAGCTGGGCTGCGAGCAGAGAGGACGAGAAGTAGATATCAAAACACATAATTTGTGAGAAGAAGAAGCACGACGACAATACCGGTGGTGGCGCTGCTAAGACGTGCAAAACATTGATGCAACATACCTGAGGCGAAGTTGGTGCCGGTACTCCGACCACAGCCGTCCGATAAGCAGCGACTATCGACTTCACACTGTTGATCTGACTCGCATTATCGTGCAAGGGGCTGCCCATGGCCTTGCCGTTGTACAAGTAGATATTGTTCGAGAAGCGCTGTACTCGAGGACATCCGGCGGAGGGCGGCATATTGTCACACTGACCTGTGACACAATTGTATGCGAGAATGGAACGGAATCCAGCGCTGGGATCACGCCAGCCGTAATTGGAATCGCTGGAGCCACAAGTATTTGTAGTCCCCTTGTCGTGATTGCATCCCTGCGATATGAAGATATTTGAAACATATGAGAATTGAATGTCGAATGAGCAGGATCCGCTTCCGACTTCAACCGCAAAATGACCAATAAACTCACGAAGTTATGACTGATCTCATGCCCAAAGGTGTAGTATCCAGTGGCGCAATTCCAGGAAGAAACTGAGAACATAAGATCAATTCCCGGGCCCAGATAAGCCATGCCACAATACTGTGCGCCGTCAATGATCATTGCCACAATATCGGCGCCATAAACATCCCGCTTTTCATGGAGATCGTCCATGACTCCGTCACTTGAACTCTGAATGTTTTGTAATGCCGTGACAAACGCATCGGTTGCTGCTTCCACATAGTTTGGTTCGCGATATGCATGAACAAGACGTAGTTGTGTCGTCACGCCAGATAAATTGTAGGCAGTATTTGTCTCGGCAATGGCAAGGTCGATCAATCCCCGCATGTTATTTTCGGTTATGTCGGTTAGGATACAGTTTGCATCAAGTCCAGATTTCTTACATTCGGACCTCTTGGTCCACACAACCATGACATCAATATTACCACCGAGATCATCAACTGCAAGACCACGATGTTGGTGAGGAAGCGACGACGATGGCCCACCAGGGATGGCCGAAGACTTGGCAGAATTGTTACGAATTGGTTTCTCGCCCGTGACTCTGGATCAGCATTGTTGTCCGGCATGATATCAAGTTATTGATGAGATTACAAGCAAGTGCCCAAGAAAGGATGATTAATGATTGAAACATAAAGGAGAGCTCTTTCATCATTGCAAATATATAAAAGCGAGATGCACTACTTACAACACTTCCACATCCGCCTCGGGAGGATAATCCGTCATCGATTTACATTCCACGATAACATTCGATCCGGTAGCATCCGGACAAAAGTCACAAATTTCATCACCGACACTTGTCGAACCAAAGATGTAATCCTCCCCCCGTGAATTCTTCCCACGTGTAACGACGTTCATGTCACCCACTGTGGCTCCACCACCACCAAACAAACCACCATCGCCAGCAGTTGCAGTAGCAGTAGTGCACGTCGAAGACCCACCCCTCCCTCTGGAACGGCATTTGTATTGACGTCCAGGACCAAAATCAATGTCGATGACATCGCCAGATAAGAACTTTGGATTGAATGCAGATGAATCGATGGTGCATCGTCGTTGCGAGGAGGATTTGCCTTGACAACTTTTTACCTTCAATTCATTCTTTTTTGCCGCTCCATGTACAAAGACCACCGATGAGGGAGGCAGTAGTAGTATTGCTGAGACCGACCAGAAGGCAATGCCCGTGACTTTCATGGTGAAGGAAATGATAATTGTCGTGTTTGATTAGATGATGATGATGGAGTTGGAGTGCCCTTTTCAGAAGGCTTTGTATGGAGGTCAATGGGAATCTAAAGGGAGGAGAGACCGCTTCGCACTTTACACTTCGCATCCACTTGACATGAACATTGGAATGCTCATGTGAATGTTCATGTGTTGTTTGAAGCATGCTTCGTAGCGGGAGAATTTTAATTCCATTGACTGTTTGCGAATCGATGGAATTGAATTTGAAATAGTGTGCCCATGGTTCGCCTTTGAGGAGTCAGTACAGTATAGATTCGCGTCAAGCGATGGAACCTGTGTTGGTGTTGGGCACCGTCGTCGTCGTCGTCGTGGAGCCGTATCAACCTCTGGCAATACCGCGCGGCGCTCTCATCTCCCAGCCCAGTCGAAATTCCCATGACCATGCCTTCCGTCGACCTGCGATCATGCTGAGCTGCAAACCAAAACCGCATGCTTGTTATTATCCACTCCTATGACGATGGCTGGATGGTATTATTGGGTGTGGAATTGAATGACCCCCCATTATTTTTGCCCAAATCTCAAGAAGTCTTTGCACTTGCTTCCCTTTCACTTTGTGGTTGTGGCGGGAGATGATGATCGGCGGAGGTGATTGATGATTTGGCGGGAAATATCGATTTGTGGCGGGAGATTGCGACGAAAATGAGGTCCGTAGGTTCAGTACACTTTCGTACATACGAGCTTCATTACTAAATCCTATGTTGAATGTCAATGTCCTTTCGTTTTGATGCCGAACCCGCCATCGGAAGCGCGCCCATCCACCAAACAAAGAAACAACAAGACCATGACGGATGGAAATCATGGGCGTCAACATCCCGACCCGGCAACTAGTAAAGGCGCCTTCGACTTTGAGGGAGCTTGCGTTAGCTTGTTGCCCCCGTTCAATGCCATGCATCATCACGACGCGCCTCATATTCACCGGCGTCATCTTTTAGGTTTATGTTCGTCGAGTTGTCACAAAGTCCATGAACTGCTCTAGATTGCAAGTCAGCATTCCATTTCCATACCATCTCACATTACCGATATCATTACTGTAGAACAAAACCATCATGTCCGAATCACTTGCAGCCTACTTCACTAATGTCGTCCAGAACGATGACCTGTATTCGCCACTGACACAAGAGGGCAATGTCGTTGGCGTTGGCTTACGGCTAGCACTCAATCATGATCCTCCATTGTACGACAATACTCCTTGTGCTGGTACTGCCTATCGATACATCACCATTGTTCATTCTATTGAATCGAATACTCCCGCAGCAAAGGCAGGCTTACAGTCCAATGATATTATACTGGAGGTGAATGGTACGAACTTGTATGATGGTCAGCAACTTTACCTACCCGATGATGTGGCGGATATGATACGTGGTCCAGAGGGAAGTGAGGTAGTAATTATGGTGGAACGAGATGGCAGTCGAATGAAGTTTGCATTGATACGAGAACCACTCAACGATACACCTACAACAACTTCGTGGCCAAGTTCGCCATTGTCGAGTTCCGTATTGAGAAAGATTATGCCTGTTACGCCGGAAGGTTTGAATTCGCTGGAACTCTTTGAGAAGTGAATGTAGTGACCTATGAAGTGACGAGTGACGAGTGGCGATTGACAAATACCACCATCATGCACGATGTGCAACGAGTTGTCTTTAAGAGAAATGTCTGGGTGTGTTGTACAGATTGAAGAAAAGACCCGGTAACCACAAAGCAATGTAGTGAACAATGCATGAAAGAGTTGCAATTGATAATCACAAAGATGTCAGATAGAGAGGAGTAAGTATGAAGAACCGTCACCGAAAGAGTAGTATTTGTTGGATAGCATTGAGTCGAATAACATTATACTATGCTAGACCATTGTATAGAGTCAGTGATGTTATTATTTGTGAATGTTATATTTCATGCAGCGTTTCGAGAACAGATCATTGAAGTTTTCAGCCGGTAGTGGCACCCTCCGGTTGGGCTCTATCCGATATAAATGCATCTTCTGTTGGTACTGAGACTCGAGCTTTCTCTGATGAATACATCCATTTACGTTTGGCTCTCCTCTTCCTGTGGTGAAAGAACAGAGCTATTAAGTAACTCTCGAGCATTGAAAATAACATATTCAAACAAGCTAATAACTCTCACCCAGTTCCCTTTGCACTTGAATCGCCAACCTTCTCCCACCCCAATTTCGTAAACAATGCCTCCGAGGCATGATTTCCATCCAAAATAAATGCATATACATTATCGCCGTTCCTACTACGAGCCAACAATGCCTTGGTAGCTTCCTTCAGCAATGCCAAACCAAGCCCAAATCGACGATGTTCTTCATCTACATGTAATATACCCACGGATCCATTCCGATGCCGAATGATGCATCCCACTAGACGAGACTCAAACTCTATACCCAAGCAGGTGCTACAACCGTATAGTGTTGCATTGTTAATGTCACCTACAATTTGTTTCTGAATCATGACGAGTGATTTGTTCGATCGGAAGGGCCATATCGAATTGACATATATTCCATCTGCTTCCACGAGTGGTCGGAGTGTATACCCATGTGGCAATGATGTAACATTGATACTATCATGCCTGCTGCTACTGCTGGTTATGGAACGTTCCTGAAGTAATGATAATTGCACCTGTCGGTCTTTCTTGGCCATCAATTTCTCCATATTACGGATTGATTCGGGATGTTGTTCCAATTGTATTCGTTCATATTTCATTTGTGTCAATATCATTGTTCGTAATGATTTGAGTAAATAGTAGGATGCGAGCTGTACTTGAGGATTGGTACTAGGTTCGAGCAATCGTATGGCTCGTTCACATGATTCTAATGTCGAGAGACAGTGTGAATCGGGTTGTTTTCGTATACTATCGTAGATGGATGTAGTAGCGGTTGTGTTGTTGTTGTTATTTTTGTTGATGAATTGGATTGGTTGGCATTTTTCTAGTAGGATGGGGGAATTGCGTAGCATTCGTTTGGCTTGGGTCCATGTCCCATCGACTACTATTAGCAAATAATAATATTTGGATGATAATGATGGTGGTGGTGATGATGGTGATGGTAATGGGGGGCAGGATGTTGATTTGTCGTCATCGTCATCGCCTGCCGCCACTACTGCTGATGATGATGACGATGATGATGATATACCTTTCATATATCGTTCATGGAGTTTTTGATGTATATAATCATTCGAATCGTCATCATCATTATCACCATCCAATATAATAGCATCCGGTCCAGGGAACAATACCAACGGTATTCTTCCACATTTACATGCCTCATGAATAATCTGTTCCACCTCACTATGAAACGATCGTCCCACCAATATTTGACAATTGTGTAATATTGATTTGAGGAGTGGGACAGTGGAGATGGTACCTCGTCGGAATTCAGTGGGATGTTGCAATATTAGTAATTGGGTTTGCAGTTTAATTTTTTGGGGTGGGAGGATGTGGCATAAGCAGCATTGAGGGATTGGTCGTTGACATTTTGAACAGTATTGTCGTCGTCCTCCTCCTTTCTCGACAGTATTTGGTTTGGTGGTGATGGATGGAGCGATGTCGATGATGCTGCTACTGCTGCTGGTGGAAGTAGTTGAAGTTGGAGTACTCATGTGCGATGATGATGATGATGATGATGATGATGATGATGTCATGAAGTAGAAGTGGTGGTGGTTGTTGCTATTGCTGTCAGTGAATTGTTGGCTCGAGTGCCTAATGCAACGGACGGAGGCCATGAATGCGGAACAAACAATATTCAAAAGACTGATTGCTACTAGTAGTAGAAGCAGTAATCGGCATGGAGATGGAAGCGTCATCGTTTGCGACCTGTGGCGCTGGCGACACCTGCGACGATGACCCACACGATGCAGATGATGATGAAGTCGAGAGAGAAAAATGATGATGATGATGATGTCGAGAAGACAGAGTAATGTGAGAGAGTGCTACTCCTATTAGATATGGTGGCAGAATGCGACTACCTACAGCCGGCGGTGGCGGCTATGGTTTGGTAGTAGCATAAGAAGGAGCAGCGGCAAAGCTTCATGGTTTGTGTGGAGCCGCCGCCGGCGGGCCGAGCGAAGAGGTAGGAGTTGGATCTGGCGCGAAGGCAGCATGCAGGGGAAGCACAGACGAATATTAAGCGTTAAGTATCTTTTTCAAATTCAAATTTTAATTTCAAAATCCTTAAGTATCTTTTCAATTTCAAATTTTAATTTCCAAATTGATTAAGTATCTTTCTGAATCTCCAAATTGATTAAGTACATTCGTATCTTTCGGAACGAGGGCCTCTGGGGATTACTTCCGCGTGGCAGCAAAAGTATGGCGCCACTGTCGACGGGCAGACGGGACTGTACGATAGGAGTAGATATGTTGTGGGCAAAGCCAAACCAAAAGACCATGACAGCGTGATGACAATGACAGCCGCCGCCGACGCCGTACTACTACAACTATCCATCCTCAACATCCAACATCCATTCAACTACATACAATATATTAATTATTGAACAATATCAAGCTACATGTTTGGCAAAGACATTATGCAAGCCCTCGTAGCCGACATTGGCTCGTACTCCACCAAGATTGGCTACGCTGGCGATGATCACCCGGCGGCGGTGCTGAGCAGCACGACGGCGGTGGAGCGCTGCTGCTGGTCGTCGTCGTCGTCGTCGTCATCGTCATCTTCCAACTTTGTGAATGGTCCCAAACGCGACTTTGTGACACATTGCATTAATTATAAAACGGATGATGATGGGAATTATGATTTGGTAAATCCCGTCGATCCAGTGACGGGTTGGATCTACTCTCCCCCTAGCCGCAGTATTGCGGGACGTAGTAGGAGAGCCGGCGTTGCTGATACTATTGCTGCTGCTGGCTCGTCCCTGTCGTCCAACGAAAGTAGTAGCAGCAACGGTATCGACAAGCTAGGCGATGAGTGGGAATCTCACGAGCTTGTAAGTCGCTACCTCCAGCATGCCTTTCAACATGCGCTTGGCCTCGGGAGCGGGAGGGGCGATGGCAGCATTCTCAACGATCATGATGATGTTGTTGTCTCCCACCACCATCCCCTCCTCTTACTCGATAAACCACACACCCCTCCGGCACTGCGGCAACGTCTACTCGAAATACTATTCGAAAGCCATAATCTACCCGCGGTATTCTTCTTACGGGATGCCGTCGCCTCGTGTTATGCGGTGGGCCGGACTACGGCCACAGTCGTCGATGTGGGACATTCCGCTACCATGGTCTCGCCGGTATATGAAGGCTTTGTGGAAAATAGAGGTGTATTACGTAATAATGCCTGTGGGGCCAAGTATGTCGATGAGCGGGTATTAACTATGATGGATGAGATTGTGAAGAAACAGGGGGGACGGAGGAGGAAAGATCGAATGAGGAGGATGAATCAACGAAAGTTGGAACAGAGGAATGCTAGTGCGAATAGCAACAACAATGCCAGTGGTGGTGGCGGAGAGAATACTGCCAATTCCTCCGATGCCAACAATAGCTCGCCATCCAAGCAGCAACAACAACAACAACAACAGTCGGCATCGACCACATTGAAACGCGATGCTGCCGGTCATTTCATCAAGGATTCCACTAATACCAGTAATAGTTCTCAAGCGCACTTGGCACCCATACCCGACTATCTCATGCCATATTATCAAGTTCGTCGAATGCCAACCTACACTCCCCGGAAAGATCCTTTTCATAATTGGGCAAGGATTAATTTGGCAAGAGAAATTAAAGAAATGGGATTGGGTGTGGCGGTTGGTCCGATGGGATATGTTGTCTCGTCGTCTGCATCATCATCATCGGGTGGTGGTGGTGGTGCTAGTACTGCTGCTGCCGGTGCAAGTGCGGGTGGTGGCACTGCTGTCGAGGGAGGAGCAACCGCCACCACTGCCGAGGGAGGCAACCCCATCCCATCCATCAATCCAGCGTCGCTCTTATCCAACAACTCCAATGTCTTTCTAACCTCATCGAAATTAGCCTATACTTTGCCGGATGGTACACCTGTCGAAGTTACCACGTCCAGTCGATGTGATGTTGCGGAATTATACTTTGGGAATGATGAGTATACTAATAATTTTAGGGATGGTATATTTGATGAAACGGTGATGAGGATGGAAGAGTACGAGAAGGAGATGGAAGAGTTTATTGTTGCTGGTGGAGTAGATGGTGGTGGTAGTGGTGGTGGTGAAGGGGAAATGTCCTCTCGCATGCCCAGTAGTAGTAGTACTACAAGTGGTGGTGGGGAAGCGGGTGACGCCTACTCCAACACTTCGTACCGTGGCGAAAAGTCCAGTCGACATGGTACGTTTGGTGGTGGTGGTAGTAGAAGGACGAGGATGTACTATCCTCCCAGTACCATCTCAAAGAAGTTGTATGCCGCCTGTCTTCCATATATTCGCACAACAACACCGAATATTCACAATAGTGAAATGGATGGTGTTGGTGGTGGCGCAACGGACGTTTCGTCGGGTGCCTCTGGCATTGGGAGTGTGAATGAAAATTACTTTCATTATCTAACATCCGCATCACCAGCACAAATGGTATGTGATGCGGCATTCCGATGTGATCGTGATCAACAAGCGTCATTGTTGGGGAATGTTGTCGTTTGTGGTGGAGGAGCATGTATTACTGGAGTGGCAGGTGTAGGTGCCGTTGGGGCGGCGGGAGTGGGTGGACCATTGGGAGTAGTGGGTGGTCCGGTACTGAATGCTGGAGGTGGTGCAGGAGCCGGTGGTGGCGGTGCAGTAGGAGGGATGGCCTCATTGCTTGGGGATGAGCACGCCTTTCCCGACCGATTGCGTGAGGAAATTGAAGCAATTGTGCATCGACATACTCCTGGGTGGCGTGTGAAGGTAACATCACCCAATGTTTCCGAACGTGCCATTTGTTCCTGGCTTGGAGGGAGTATATTGGGTAGTTTGAGTACCTTTCAGGATATGTGGATTTCGAGGAAGGATTATGAGGAGTATGGGGCTGCGATTGTGAATCGAAAGTGTCCTTAGGGTTATTCACACGAAGAGAATGTGAAACTGTGTTGAAAGACAATACGATTGTCAATCGACGGTGTTCTAAGCAAGGTTATTCGAGTATCAGGTGCATGATACTGAATGAGGAGTAGTACGGCTGAGTAGTACATGGCGTAGTCTGGATGTTGCAATAATCAGGACAATCACGTCGTTTCTTGGAGCACGGTTTTGATGTTGGCACTATCCTCATGGTGTGATACTCTCCGGATCAATGAAAACAAATAATACATATTGTAATGAGAAGTGAGTTCTCGACTGTGAAGAGGACAATCGAAAAATGGGCTCGTAGTACTGCAAATCAGTGCATGCAAAAATAATGAAGTTTCTCATCCGTTGAATCTGTACAAGCTTATGTAATCATTATCAATATATTTCTTGCTGGATAGGATTTCCTCAATCTCTGTACACTCCCATGCAATGAATATGTTGCGGCGACCGTGCTGGGTACGATTTTCAATACACTTCCATGCACTATCGTGATGTTACGGCGAGAAAGTCATTCCTTTCCATCATTCATCTGAATTGAAGTCTATCCTCAAAAAGTTCCAGCGAACGCAAAGCTTCCGGCGTAACAGGCATAATCTTTCTCATTATTGAACTCGGTGTAGGCGAGCTTGGCCGTGGTTCTCGTGTCAAAACAAACTTCACTCGTCTGCCATCTCTCTCCACCACGATACTGACTTCGCTTCCCTCTGGACCGCGTATCATGTTAGCAACATCATCGGGTAGGTAAAGTTGCTGTCCATCATACAAGCTAGTACTATCTATGCCCAGTATTATATCACCTGACTGCAAGCCTGCCTTTGCTGCGGGAGTATTCCATTCGATGGAATCGATGACAGTGATGTATCGGTAGGCTGTACCAGCACAGGGAGTGTTGTCGTACAGTGGAGGATCATGATTCAGCGTCAGGTTCACCCCAACGCCAACGACATTGCCCTCTTGTGTCAATGGTGAATACAGGTCATCGTTCTGAACCACATTGATATTGAAATATCGCGCAAGTGTATCAGACATGATGCTACGATTGATGTTGTACTTTGCTCTGTAAACTTATTGATCTATGTCTGCTGCAGCTGCCAGTTTAGACTACTTAGCGGCTTCAATTGTCTTGGTCATGATGGCAATGATTCCTTTTGCGCTTGACGGCTCCGACGTAAGCAATTATTGCAGAGTGAGCGCTCAATTTCCCAGGCCAGAATTGCATCGTATCGTATGAATGTTTCAGTCATCAGATTTGACGAAACGGGGCGCAATCAAACAGCAGCCCACCTTGTTCATTTTTTTCTCCACACGAGATGATGGAGGATGGCGTTCGCGGTTCGCGTTCGCATCGACTTTGAGCCTGCGCCACTTTCGTGAGATGAAATAATATGAAATCACATGAATTTAGCGATAATAATAATATGTCCTACGAGTACGACGTGAAAATGATCGCCAGAGGTACGAAAGAGGGAAATTTGGCGGGAAGAGATGTTCCCGCCAAACCTTTGGCTTCAACAACTTTCTTCTCGCGGCTTCCCGCCACGAGGAGAAGCCTTCCCGCCATCTTATCGTCCTTCCCCCTTCCGTCCGCCCATCGCCCGTCACCCGTCACCCGTCGGTCCACACCCGTACGTGCCGTGGTTCACCATCCACATCCACATCCACCATCACTCATCACCCATCACCCATCACCATGGCGGAGCCGTCGCCCTAGCCACATATATACACCTGACCGACGGCTTCTTTTTCGGTCGGCTGGCTCTCCGTCGGCGCTCCTCCTACGCTGCTGCTGCACTTCACATTGAATAGCAGCATCGGCATCGCCATCGACGACATTTTGGGGGTAGACTGGCGGAGAGAGCGAGTGAGATTCTGCAGCTGAAATAGTCTACCTATTTGTCTCTACTCTTAACAATCATGCCGGTGACATAATGGTATTCCGCTCATTTTCTAGTTGGTGGTCCTGAAACGGTGATTGATGCACTTATTGCGCTTGAGCATGACGGTCGTCGGTCGTTGCGAGATAATGGGTATAATGGGGGAGCGAAGGATGCAGTAAAATACTGTGGAATGAAGGTCGTGCGTGGAGATAGAGTGGACTTGAGCAGTATACTGTGAAAATTGCCAGAGGAGTTCATGGAGAGGTGGAGCGGCATTAGGTTGTGGGCAACAACACCGACCATTTCCGTTGCATCTGCAGTAGCATCAACTTTCGTGACGTCGATTGCGCTTAGACGAAAGATACATTACGATTGACACAATATTATATATTCCTACGGATAGATAAATAATTCGAGTTGAAACTACTTCGACTGCCTCTATCTATATATTTTCATCTCGCACTCGCACCGACAAACAAACAAATACAAAATACTGACGTTTACTTTTCATGATTCATGGTTGCGTTTGCCATCCATTCCATTCACTTTTATCTTCTTTTGCTGGGGTTGCATTGTTTCGTCGTCGTCCACGTCTTGAGCAGGTTGTTTGCGATTGTCCACATCTTCATCCCGCCCGATAATGCATGTCTCCTTCGCCTCTTCCTCTTCAACCTCGGCATCATCCTCATCCTCACTACTTGTTCGACAACGACGCGATGGAATCTCCTCCGTCTCATTCATCTCCTCAGCTACAACAACTTTCTTATTGTGTTTTCTCTTCCCCTCCGACATGCCCGGCGATGATGGCGACGAGGACGACGGAGGCAATTTCTTACCCCAATCGCAAGCCTCCTCATTCACCGGCGGTACCTCTACACCCAACTTATCTGCCAAGGCCTTGCGCATCTCTAGTAATTCAAGCGAGTCCGGCCCCCGGCCATTCTGTTCGCGAAATTTGCTAAGCAAATGCCCCAGTATCATGTTCATCATGCCCACTTGATTTGCTTCATTGTCCATGTCCTCGTCGTCTTCCTCATCTTCCTCCTCGTCGTCTTCATTGTCGTCGCCAATTTCCTGCGCATCTTCATCATCACCATCTTCTTCCTCACTGCAATATTCCCCTTCATCGTCAATATCATCAGAGTCTTCGTTCTCCTCGTCAGCAACAATGTCCGTTCTACTAGCAAACTTCAAGTATTCTTCTCTGGTATAATCCAAGAAGAATTCTTCGTTCGATAGCATGTGCATCTCCGGTGAAGCTGGAGATGTAGAAGCTGACACTGAACCTTGGGCAGCTTGATCATTGGAACTACTATCCTCCATTACCGCTTCCGTAGTAGTGTCCGCAGACGCATGATCATAATTATCATCCTCATCCTGAATTTCCGCCACTTTCATCAATAGTATATCTCCCCGAACTACAACATTGTGCAATGGCGGTTGCAATTTATGAGGATTGATTGGAGGAGGAGGTGGCAGAAGTGTGCTGATGACGACATGTTTCCCGGTGTTGGTGTGGTTATCATCTTCGTCGTCATCGTCGTCGTCGTCATCATCTAAATCCCAATTTTCATCAGGACGACGGATCATGACAATAATGCCCTCGTCTTCATACTGCCCCAAGAATGTAAACGGCCCCCCGAGGATTTGTGATACCATGGATTTGCGTGGGGTGGTGTCTACGAGAATTTCATCAATGAGGTGTTCGTTCAGATCATGATCACGATGGGTGTCATTGTCGGAACATGACGAGAAAGGAGCGGCCACCGCCGCCGCAGTTGTAGTAGTAGTAGTAGCCGCCACCTTCTTATCGCCATCGGCATTGTTACCGTCATTGTTACCATCATCATTGTTGTTGTTGTTGTTGTTGTTGTTGTCACCGCTGCTACACCGCAGCAGTACGCATTTCACCACTGGTCCAGTCGACGACATGACCTTGCCAATGTCGGGTACTCCACCCAGCAGTAGCAGATTGTCCATTATTTTTTATTATTTTCCTTCCCACTGTATTATAATAGACGACGAGCTTGATGTGGTATGAGGTTGGATGTGTCATCTCAATATTATAATGCTCAATCATCAATAACCACTAGCCCGACTGCGTCGGGAAAGGGACTGCGTCGGCTAGCGCAGTGCGTGTGGA
>JALLBK010000286.1:0-15696 GCA_036940085.1 Discostella pseudostelligera | reverse complement strand
TGGCCATCACCCGCTTGAGACCTTGCTAAGCACTCCCTATTAGAGGAGAGCTGAATTTTCCACCGGAACAGCCACACCTGGAGTCCCAAGGCACGAAATTGACAGGTGGCCAACCTGCGACTTTTGCTTGAGCAAACCCTGCCTCACCGAGGTATGTCTTCGCTGATCGAGGAAAATTAAAGTATCTAAATTAGCGTTTTTTTTTCGTTGTGTCTGTCCATCGCCCCCGAAGTAGCAATTTCGTCGTGTCTGTCCATTGCCCCCGAAGTAGCAATTCCTCCGCAGATGCGGGTCCGATTCCTTCCACGCGTCGCTCGCTGGGGAGCGTGACGGAGAGAGAGAGAGAGGGAGAGACGCAAGGATTTTCTAATGTGTAAGTTCCTTCTCCAATCCGTTTGAGCCAATTAGAAAACTCTTGTTGTTCCTCAGCACTTGTATGGTCAACTTCTTGTATCATTCGTTGCTGGAGTCTCATATTTTGATGTAGTGTTAGTATGCAGAAGCAAAGGTAGATGCTAATTCCATGCATCGGATCCATTCATAATCATCCTGTAAAAGACCAAGGTCTCTGCTTTGAACTGGCTGCTGGACGTCCAACTGGCCCTTCTGGACACTATCGGAAAATATGGCAGATTTTTCATATTTGGGCCGCTCATCGGCGATCTCTGCCTTCGCGGACACCATGACCACTGCCGCCCCCACTACCATATTTGACAATGTCGACTTTGTAGGGTGTTACGCACCTCATTGGAAAGCTCTGTTCACGCTCTATCCATTGATGCTATTGTTATTTGAATGCGACGGGAACTGAATGAGAAATGGGGGTCGATACACTCGGACTATTTGCGCAGATGTCCGCCAGATATTTCATATTTTAGTAAGCCTAACGATGATATAAATGCCATATTACTACATTATATTATCATGAATTAAAAAAATAATTGATAGGCGGGCTGCTGTCGTCATTGGCGGAGCAATGACCCTGCATCGCCACCGACAATGACGACGATGAAATGATCGATTTCCGCCGAGCGACGCCATTGGATATTCGACAATCTTCCGGTCGACGCCATCGCATAAGAAGTTGGCTAGGGCATATACACATTCTTCTGCTTCCGTTGTGCAAATTATTATCGTCATCGCGTTGGTATAGCGGCGTCTCAAGCAATGAATCGATGGCCATGGTAGGGTTGGGCCGGCCGCCATGGTCGATGTTGCTTGTTGCTAGTGGCGGTGGCTTGACGTCAGCAGACGTCATCATTAATCTAATTTAGTACGGCCAGTTCGACCATTTTCTCGTCAGCCAGCTCGCTGCCGAACTGGCCCGCCCGGTTGCCAACTGGCTCCGAATTTTAAGAACTGGCCCGAACTGGCGTCCGATAGTTTCGCATCTTACTCTCCTACGACGCAGCATGCACTTCCATCTGCATGCACGCAGCAGATAGCAGATAAAGATATGGCGAAGGATTGATAACTACACCCATCCACTAAGGGCATGGCATCCTACTCAACGAACGCCACAAGGACTCTGCTGCGGGATGCGACCAGATCTTCCTTACGTGGAAGAAGCATAGGATTTGGTTCGCCATCAGCGTCACCATCAACAACGGCAACGGTCAGCAGCATATTATCTTTCATCGATCGCCGCACTAGCCATAGTACTACTCACCCCATTTACCATCGCAGTCGACCCCAATATTTTTACCGCCAATTATCATCGGCTACAAAATTCGAGGACGCTGCAGCTGCTTCGGACAAACATTCATCTCCTCTTTTATCACCACATGTGGCCGGCGAAACATCTAATTCCAATTCCAAGCCCAAGCACAACACCAACGCTAACAATGGGGACGAAGATGTACCACGACAAAGGATATCAGATGTCAAAATATCGGAGGTCCTGAAACGAAAACACACGCTCCGGTGGGTTGAACCGGTAATATCTAAGGATGCCACTGTCCGTGAGGCGATTACCCTCTGCATCGAACGCAAATTGAATGGCATGATGGTCGTAGATCGCTCCGATACGATCAAACGAAAAGCCGCCACCACCCTGGACATGAAGCAGAAGTGCGTCGGCCTCATTACATCGCGTGATATTCTACGCATGATGGCATCCAGTATAAAAGAGGGGAAATCATCGGAAGAGGTATTGAATCAACAAATCTTCAATCAAATGACGCCAATTAACCAAGTAATATATGGCCGCCCAGATGAAACAATAGGCATGTGTCGTGCTATCATGGCCAAGCTTGGGATTAAATGTTTACCAATACTTGCAGATGGAAGGGTTGAGGGTATATTGACGTCGCGAGACATGGCGGATTTTTATTTCGACCCCAAGGATCGGGGAGGGAAACAAAACTACTTGAGGGATATATCTGAGAGGGTTGGGCTGACATCAGACACTAGCATGGCAGAACCACCAGTTTTTGTTCGCCAGCATTTGGCGCTGAAGCATGCTCCACTGTACCTTAATGTGGGTGTAGTGGAATATCCGCATCCGTTCAAAACCGCTGATGGGATCGGTAGTAGCAGGAGAGGTTAGTGAATGTGCTTTGTATTATTCTGTCCCTACTTCACATGGCCATGAAACTCAACGCTATTTTTCATCCTCTATCAGATTTTGGTCCCCATGATATTGCAACTGACCCCGATTTATCGGAGGATGCGTATTTTGTGTCAGAAGTAAAGTCGCTCGGCGAATCTGGGAATAATGTGCAAAATTATTCATACATGGGTGTTGCCGATGGAGTGGGTAGCTGGAGGGAGTACGGAGTTGATCCTCGTCTATTTTCCCACAAACTCATGTCGGAATGTGAGAATATCCTTCGTGAAGCCTCGAATAGTTGCACCATCATTTCTCCAGCCGAGTTGTTGGCTCAGGCTTACAAAAGGACGAAGGAGGCAAATGTTATTGGATCCTGCACCGCTTGCATTGCACTATTTGATTCACATCACCATCAATTGCACTTTAGCAACATTGGTGATTCGGGCATAATTGTTTTACGGCACATTGATTCAGATGTCGCCAGTACCTTGCAGCGCAACCGGGTTACTCCCAGAGCGGAAAGGAGATCCGATTTGAGCATTGCCTTTGTGTCTCAGCAGCAGTTGAAATCATTCAATCATCCTTTTCAGATGGGTTGGACGGGGGAAGAGATTGTGGAGAAGAATTCGTCGTTTAAAGAGGCATCGGATTCATGCACATCCTCGGTACATATTCTAAGGGGAGACATTATTATTATGGCAACCGACGGACTATTCGACAATGTAGACATTGATGACATTACGAAAATTGCTCTTCAATGGGAGCAAGAGTACGGCTTCATTGATGGTGAGGGGATCGGATCACGTAACAAGCGCTGGGCATCGGGTAATTCGCTTTCTGACTTATCAGCCCAGGCCATTCCCAAACTGGCCGAAATTCTGTGCCGAAAGGCCCGTGAGAATAGTCTTGACAACACACTCGATTCCCCGTTCGCCCTCTTGGCGAAAGAGAACGATGTCATGTGGAGTGGTGGCATGCCCGATGACTGTACTGTATTGGCCATGCATGTTGTGGGGAATAAATCTAGTTCTAGCCGGTGAATAATATAACATTGGATGTTTTATTCTGTCATGAGTTCCTCAAAAGTATAGGAAGTATATCACCAGCACGGTAACTATCATCCCACCCAGAACTAAGTAAGCATCCGTCGCATCCCTCTTCTCAATCATCCTCATTGTTGAATTACTCAGCCCAATCTTATTTCCGATATCGAACATTTTGCGATTCACCCATCTCATTCTCGATCTTTGCCCGACCAAGTTAGACAAATTTGCCTGGCCAGATGCCAACAGCTCATTCATCATCCCTTGACTATTTGCTAATGAATCTGCCTCCTCTGCCAATTGTTGCATCTCATCGACATTGCCCCCACCTCCATTCGTGCGATTGTGCCGTCTTCGAGCGAGGAGCTCATCTCGTTCTCGACGCTGACGTACCCCCGCGCTGACCATTCTATCGTAGTGTTCGCCCTGTCTGCGGATGGATTGTGAATCCTCGCGGAGTTCGAGGATTTTGCGCTTCCACATTTCACGTTGGGCAGGCGTTTCTTTGAGAGCAAGATTTTCCATCATATCTAATTGCCTAAAGAGTGACGAGTTCCACAATTGTTGCTTGAGATAAAATACTGTGGATGAATCAATTAAATGATGGGTGCGTTATTCATGAGCAAGAAGAGTCATACCTATACAGTTCATCAAGCGACAGAAAGAGCTCTGATGCACACAGCAATCCATTTTGCACCTGCGAGAGCTGCTGCCGAGAATCGTATGCTAATTTTCGTAGTTTGGGGAATAGCTTTGGGGGCGCAAGTGGAAGAATGCAAGTAGAGAGAGTGGAGGTCGGTGAGACAGACGGTGCGAAGTGCGAAGGAAACAAAATGTAATTGTCGTCATTGACGACTACGCACCTCAACTATCGATGTCATTTTGGGGCAACACGTCGCAGCAGTCCGTTTATTGAGGCGAATAGAATTCTGGGGTGGCAACAATACAGCTGGAAATCACCACGCGACTGCGACGAAGTGGATAGAGTAGAAGATAATAATATCGAACAATTGGATGGCGCGATACTATGCAATGAACAATGAAATATGTGCAAGTGCAAGAGAATGCAAGCAATGCAAGCATCAGCGCAAGAAGTGGTGAATGGAGCCAAGAATTAGAAGCAAAATAGATGCAGCAGCAGATTTGGTTCCTCGTGTAAGTGAGATTGTTTTCGCGCCAAAACTCTCAATCTCCCGCCAGAATTTTGAACTTTCTCAAATCCAAAACGAGAAATCAGTACATCCTACAGAGGAATTAGTAATTCAAACGAATTTGAATTCGATTCTTTCTCAATTCAAAATGGGATATCTGTATTTTCTACAGAGGATCTCGTAAAATTTAAACGATGTTTCTCGTCTTCAGAGGAATCCCTGGAATAATTTTGGATCCGTCTGCACGTCGACTGCGCTGCCACCGCCAGCAGCCGCCGCCGCCGAAGACGATGCGATGACCATGGACCATGACGCTCGCCCTCCATAACGAGGCACTTCCCACACACCAACCCGTCCCCTACCCTGCCTGCCCTCCTTCATCACTCATCCGACCAGACGAACTGCCAATCCACGACAAGCCGATGACCGATGTCGTCGTCGGGCATCAGCATACTCGCTTTCTCTGCCATGATATGCAGCCTCCACGTGCACGGATTTGACAACCCGGGGGTTCGAACTCTGTTATTGGCAGCGACGACAATTGGGGAGAAGTCCTACTCTTCGGCATTTCAACCTCAATTCCCCTATCAGCAGCTAGTGCCGCCCAAACCTTTCCCTTCGCCACCGAACATTTCATATTGTAGACCACCCCGAAGAAGGATAGTAAGTTGTGCATCTTCTTTGCAACAATCAGTATCGGTACAACAAGCGCCCACATCTACAGGCTGGATCAACTTAGACACTCTCACACTTCGTCAAACAGCTCAGAACCAATTCAACAAAGTAAATGACAACAATTTTGTCGAAGAGGACAGTGATACTAAAGTCATATACCCTTCACCATCCATAGTTGAGCGTATTCTCATTCGAGACAGATTAGTTTACGTTAAACGCGACGATGCTCTCCATCTACCATGTTCCAATATTAGCGGGAATAAGGCTCGGAAATTTCTATCACTGAATAATATCCCCGCGATAGAATTTCCTGACGTAATTGTGTCCTATGGAGGACCGCAAAGCAATGCCATGGTCGCACTGGCGGCTACAGTATCTTCTAAAAATACCGAGCTCACATTGGGTTTGGGTTTGGGTGACGATGACTGGTTGACGAGTTCGGAAGGGGACACGAGGGACAATAATATGATTTCGCAACTAGATTTAGCAGAGGAGGAGGATGATGATGGAGACGGTCAGAACAAGGATGGATATGAACCATCCTCTACAAATAATGCTCAAACCTCATCCAATGTGCACAAGAAACGCTTCATCTACTACACCAAACCCATGCCCCGATATCTGAAGAAAAATCCCAACGGGAACTTGCTTCGAGCTATGGCGTTAGATATGGAAGTTCGAACCCTGTCACATGATGAGTACACTAATTTATTTGGAGGTTTGCATGGGGGAAGCGTATTAGCACCTGCAGATTTGGAACCTCCGGTGCCAGGTCGGTCTCTATGGGTTCCTCAAGGTGGAGCATGTCGAATTGCGCAGCCTGGAAGTGACGTACTCGCTGGAGAAATTGTTGATTTTTGGTCAAAGAACGGCAAGGGCATGGCTTTAGCGGTTTGCATTCCTGGAGGTACATGCACAACCGCATTGTTACTGCATAGATCCATCAATAGGATATTGGGGCAACGGAGAGCAAATCGACACGAACCATTGGACATTCGTGTCGTTGTCATACCTTGTGTTGGGGATGACGAATATGCTGTGAGGCAAATGATATCTCTAGATAAAAGCGTAGGTGGAAATGGTAGGCGAGAGGACATGCCGTGGGTACTGAAACCAAGAATGGATATCGACTATGGATCCGCCCGACGGCGATCAAAAGGGTACTTTACATTCGGCGAGCCAGCAAGAGCAATATTGCAAACGTTCGATGAAATGAATGAGCATGGATTAAGCTTGGATCTTTTGTATGGTGCTCCAGCATTCAACTTGTTACTTCAACATTGGACGTCGAGATCTGCTGAGTGTCCCATTGCTGGGCGACAGGTCATGTACATTCACACAGGCGGTCTGGAAGGTGTAGCAAGCCAGTTGACTCGTTACAAGCACAAAGGTCTTGTTGAACCATGAACAATCCAGACAATATGCTTCTTGAGGTTTGCGGAAGAGTTGGGTGTATGAGCGTCGAATCAAGGATCAAGATAGAGACGCAACATTACGTAAGTTGTTATCTCGATTTGCGTTGTTTCGTCTTGTCAGCAACCCTGCCTAGATTACTGTCTTGAAACCGTCTACGATGCTCCCGAACAACAACTTCCCAATATCTTTCAAAGTTGATCTCTCCTCCTTGATGCCCCATTTCCTTAATTGGAGCACCATCGTCGCCACCGAAAAGTTTTGTTATTGTTGTTTCCATCTGCTCTCGGCCCACCCTTGCATAAAGCATGTTCATTGTTTCATCGATGCTCACCAAGCCGTTGTTGTCATGATCGTATATCATGAATTGAACCATGTGATAAAAACTGGCTGGCTCGAGTCCTGAACTATCCCGAACATTACGCTCAAAGTTCAAATGAAACTCATCCCAATCAATCACCCCATCCAGCTTTTCGTCTACTTCCCACATCATGTTCTGCACTTCTCGCTTTGTTGCCTTTTTGCCCAAGAACTCTAAAGCTGCCACAGTATCCTGAGGGCGGATGTGTTGAAGAGGCCGACTGTAAATATCTGATAGCTTCTTTTCACTCTCAAATTTTTCCTTCTGTAGTTCCTGCATCTTCTTTTCTCTCTCCGGATCTAGTAGAGTCCTACGATTGCTAGTCGAGGATGTGGATATCAAGGTGTCTCGTTGACGAACGGAGCCCGTGAGAGGTTGATAGTATTCCGCAAGAGATTCTCGAATGACGCCAACTCGCTCCATGACTTGTTCTTTCTCCGCAAAGAAACACAGCTTCTCAAACACTCGTTTCAGTTCCTTCATTTCCTTTGGACCGATCGGGTTGGTGGGGCTACTTGGCGACCTCATGGCAATTGAGATGGCTGAGACTACTATTCATAACAAAGACAAAACGACGGTGAAGGAGGAGGGTCATTCCAAAGCAAAGCTCCCTCGCATTCAGTGAATGTTGTGTAAATGAAAACTTCACAGAAAACCGATTTCCTTAAAATACAAATTCAAATGAACTTGGTGCACCCCTCCAAACCCAAACCAATAAATTGCGAATGTGATTCTACAACAAATCATCGTCATTATCATCATCATCATCTGAATCAAAGTTATATTTCTTCCTCTGAATGTTTATTTTGCCCGCATCCGCATTCTTTTGTTGTTGTGCACCCACAATTCCCTCGAGCATCTCAATGAGCTTCCCTTCATTAATCTTTGTATCCATCGATCCCTGTAATGCCATGTTGACTATCATTGCTTCTACTGCCGATGCTCGTTCCTTTTTTACTAACTGCATGCGAACGGTTCGGAAGGACAGCGGCGTCATAATTTCGTGCAGTTAGAAGTAGAAGCGCATTTAAATCATTGTGATAAAAAATCGACACTGAATACAAACTTATTCACTTGTTCAATATGAATTCGTGGCATGTCACGCAATACTATTTCGAAGTCACTTACCTTTACCCTCCGCAGCCGCGCCAATGCTTCTGGTGTCATGGCCTGTTCTAACACAGCTTGTCGTTGTGCATCTCGTTGAGCAGCCTGGTTGGTCGGGGCACTGGATGCGGAGCCACCCCCTCCTCCTCCCGCAAGAGAGAAACCATCGGGTAGTTCGGAAGGGGCAATGTCTGCGGGTACGATGTTGTTTGGGATGCCGCTCATGGTGATTGAGAAGATACAATATTCATACTAAGTATGGTGACAGTGATCAGTGGCAGTGGCGGTGGCGGTGATGGTGACGAGTGGTAACGGCAATAGCGGCGGCGGAATGGCGCCAAATATTCGTCCCGCCAAATAATTCTGCTTCCCGCCAAATATTGTACCTCCCGCCGTGTTGTGTGTTGAACGCAGAGACAGAGAGACGAGAGACCACGACCATGACCATGCTGCCACACCACCATTACCTAGATCCAAGAACAAGACGGACGCGGCGGTCGACGACCCAACGGAGAGTAGCAACACTGCTCTATCCTTGTCCCATAAATTGAATCGGACCAAGTGGCAGTGTTCATAAATAAATAGTAGCTACATCATGTCAGATTCGGCCAACTCCCACGCCCACGCCTACGACGACGATTATGATTATGACGACTACGATGACTTCGGCCTGGATGCATGCGACAAAGCTGGTGGCGGCGGCGGTGGGCACAACATCATGACGAAGAAGCGCAGCACGAAACAAAGCGGTAGTGATCAAGGTTCGGGGAATGTGTACTCATCAAAGCATGTCCGATTGTTGGAGGCACGACGGAACAATAATAACAAGACGCCGACGACGAAAAGTCAAAAGGTCGGAGGTAGAAAGTAGAATGGTGGGGAACATTAATCCTCCAGTGGTGGATTACAGCAAAACGATAGATAAACCGTGATATGCAATAACTGGCTTATCACTACGATGACAGATGATAGAGAGATACACGTATACGGCTCCGGCTTCAACTCAACACAGAGGAATATCTTTGATGGATATTGGGGATGCGAGAGTTCCTAGCATAATCTTGTTTATGAATTCGAGGTGCATAGATTGAGACAAATGTAACGAATTTCGAATAAAGAACCATTCATTAATCTCGACCTCATACCATGTCAAAATACCAACTTGTTAAACATGTTGAATTAATTGTACATTGTACACCGTCGAGAGGTTATCCATGCATCATCCGTGTAGGCACATTCTATTGTATCAGTACTTTTGGAATCTTTCCCTCTACTGGCGCTGGATTTGAGATGAGGAATTATCAACATACTCCTCTAGAGAGGAAGAGAGCTGCAGCTGCATGCATGGAGAAGCTCGAGCACGCACGGACAGCTGGAAGCGTCAAAGTTAGGGGGCGCATTATTGCTCGCTTTTTTTGATATGTTCGTTTGTGCTTGAGCCCGCCCAAGGGAAGGGGCGCAAAAAAAAAGCTGAGTCAGGAGGTTCGAATTTCTCCCCCATGGACATGGAGGAACACAGAACACAGCGCGCATCACATCAGCGGCACCCCCCAAATATAATTCATTGAATTCTCATTTCTCATTTCTCATTTTTTCATCGTCGGCATCGCATCGATAAAACAAAAGCAGCCGAAGCCGAAGCTGGCGACATCAGGGTTCGTTTCTGTGAGAGAGAGAGAACCTCCCTTTGAGGTTTATTCAATCCAGTCTTTTGAATTCTATCCATTGGGGGGACGGAAGGCAAGCGGCGTAGTGTCGCAATCGCAATCGCAATGCCGTCAAAGTCTCCCGACGAGATGTGCAATACAACGAAGAAGCAGTACCTCTCTCCCGTCGCGGCGTCGACTCTCGCCAACACCTATGACGACAGTTGCAACAGCGACAATGATGGAGTGCCAACGCCACTTCCCGCCTCTCCTCATTCTTCCGCGCCCCCGTCGCCCAGGGGCAGCGTCATTGGCAGTAGCTTGCTCGGGGGAGATGGGGACAATGCCACGAGCAGTACCGCCACCACTGCAGCGAAGAATGCCTCGTCATCGCTATTGGCTGAGAACGACAACTTGGATGATGCTCGGGGAAAATTGGCATCGAAACGAAGTTGTTACAGCAGGCGAGAGGATGACCCCTACGCGGATGTACGCGAGCGGATGGAGGCATTGAGTTTACGCGACAAGTCGAGGCATGTCTACCAAAATCAAAGTGAAGCGCAGCCGCAGAATGATGATGATGATGAAGCTTCCGAGAAGAATAATTCCATGGTGGCAACTCCATCTTCGCATCACGAAATTACTATTTTTGCAGCAATTACGACCTACCTTGGATATGTCGTTTTGATTGTCACCGGTCACATTCGGGATGTCTGCGCCAACATATTTCGAAAGGGACGATATTTTCGATCCAATCACATGATGAGTCAAAGTACTACTACTAGTATTAGTCACTCAACCACCGCTACCACTGCCACCACCCCCCCTCCCGGACACTATCCCTCAGACGACTTCACAAAGTATGCCCCATTATTGAAATCATGGGAGAATTTCTACACACGTCGATTGTACCATCGCATTCAGGACTGTTTCAACCGTCCCATTGCCTCACGTCCATCCGCCATCATTTCAGTACTGGAACGGGTGTCATTTGATGGGAATAAAACCATGTCGGTACTTGGAAAATTGTCAAACTTGGAGGATGAAAAGATTGCAGTATCGTACCAAATGGGAAAACATTATGATACAACCCCCGATGGGCGAGTGGTACGAAAATGTCTCAACCTTGGATCCTACAATTATTTGGGATTTGCCGATGATTGGGATATTACATGCCGTACTGACGTGATGGCGAGTTTGGATACACTCCCCTCGTCGGTGGGATCAAGTCGCTTAGAATTTGGTACCACCACACTCCATCGTCGTGTAGAAAATATTGTTTCCTCCTTTGTGGGAAAAGAAGATGCCATGGTGTTAAATATGGGGTTCAATACCAATGCCACTATCATCCCCACCCTCACAGCACGGGGGGATCTCATTGTGAGCGATGAACTAAATCACACCAGCATTGTGAATGGAGCACGAGCATCGGGGGCGGCGATTCGAACCTTTCGTCACAATGATGCGAGCAATTTAGAATTTATCCTTCGGGAAGCGATTGTGTACGGACAGCCGCGGACGAGAAGACCATGGAATCGCATACTGGTGGTCGTGGAGGGCATCTACTCAATGGAGGGGGAATATTGCAATTTAAGAAATGTCGTCACAGTGTGTAAAAAGTATGGGGCGTACGTGTATCTCGATGAAGCACACTCCATTGGTGCAATGGGCCCGACAGGACGAGGGTGTTGTGAATATACCGGCGTCGATCCCGCCGATGTGGATATCTTGATGGGGACATTTACCAAAAGTTTTGGGGGCATGGGAGGGTACGTCGCCGCGGATAGAAGGATTATTGCTGAGCTCCGCAGGGAGTGCGCTGGAAGTGCATATCATAATTCTCTCAGCCCTGTGGTTTGTCAGCAAATCATCAGTAGCTTCCAGGTGAGGTGTTGGTTTCCTGTCGTGATATCGTTGCTAATTTTCACCCTCTCTCACACCGTTCATACTCACTCACTACTTCCCCAAAGGTAATAATGGGAAACGATGGGACGCAAATTGGGAGCCAAAAACTAAATGCTTTGCGGGATAATTCCAACTACTTCCGGATGCGCTTGACCGACATGGGGCTGCATGTTCTTGGCAATTATGACAGTCCAATCATGCCTGTCATGCTTTACAATCCCACCAAAATTGCCGCCTTCTCTCGTGAATGTCTCAAGCGAGGCCTCGCTGTGGTTGTGGTCGGATTTCCAGCCGTGCCCATATTGATGTCACGTGCGCGGTTCTGCATTTCTGCTGGTCACACTCGAGATGAGTTGGACATAGCGCTAAAGGAACTAAATGAAGTTGCCGATTTGCTGAAGCTGCGATATGCACGGTCCACATTTGGCTGATAGGAGTACTTGTTTGTACCATATTGTTGAATTGATGATTGAGACAACAATAATAATTGTTACGATAAGAACAATCTTATCTAATCGTCAAGATCTTTCCTTTCACTCGCCCATGCCTTTTTAACCCTTACATCCTTGGAAACGTAGTCATGATCCAATGACAACTTCTCTGCTTCCAATAAGCCGCTGTTGATTAGTTCTATAGTTCTTTCTTTCATGGCAGCAGCCCTTAGCACCTCGACTGCATTGGACGGGAGCTTCCCTTGAAGCCACAAAAAGAGTTCGAGTTGATGATGCACACTACAAAGATCAGCCAAATGGTTAAATGATTTTGCAGGCTTTGGTCTCATCGAATAATGAACTCCAGGAACCTTGCCGGTAGCGTAGGTCTCAACATACCGCACGAAGGTGTTCTTGGATTTAGGGCAGCTTTCATTCTACGCATACAATAGACAACAGCAATGGTTGACAATGGCACAGCTCAACATTTCAACAACATATTACGTCAACGCAAAGCAATACACTTACGACAGGACTCATGCATAAGATGAATTTTTCAACTGTACTCAAATTGGTCACGTCTTTCAACCAAAGGCTTACGACTTCCATAGATTTTTTGCGGCAGAGAAAGAAGTCTCCCTGAAGCGTAGCCATCTCAGCAAACTTACGAAGTGTTTCATGAAGCTCTAATTCCCTTGATCCATATTGCTTAAGAAGCTGATTGAAGAGCGCAATATGGACAGGTGTTGGTATGAGTCCAGCCTTCTCAAGAGGCTTAATTTCTGTCATCATGCATTTCTTTAAATGGGACATATCATTCGGATCCCTGCAGGTGACCTCTCCGTGTGGGAACAAAGAGTTTCTCCGGCCAGCTCTCCCTGCTATCTGTTTCACCGATGAATGATCAAGCTGTACAATCCTCTCTCCATTGTTTTTGAACATCGTGTTGAAGATAATCCTCTTGATTGAAAGATTTAATCCCATTCCTATAGCATCACTTGCGACAAGTATATTGTACTCCGAATTCGGGTCGTTGAATCTTCTCGCCTGTTCTGCCCTAACATCAGGCGGCAATGAGCCATATATTACGCAGCACTTGTACTGTGTTGTTTCTTCGATTTCCTTCTTGATCCCGAAGATATCATGCCTGGAAAATGCAACCACACAGTCGCCTGGTTGCACATTTGCATAGCTTCCTTTTGCAGTAGAAGATTTTGCAAGACTTTCATCCAAGACGTTCAGGTTGCTGAACAAATCCGGTATGATGGAAAAATATGCATCAAATTAGTGTGAGCAAGCAAGCAGAATTGAAAGACCGCTCCCAAACCAAACGTACCCAAATCTCTCATATCGGTGAAGTTCAAAATCGTCGCCACACATATTTGTAATCTTCTTCACGATTTCGATTGCCTCTGCTCCTCCGCATACATGAACTTCTTTGCAGCGTACTCCTAATAAAGCTCGCGTCCACGCAAAGCCACGAAACTCGTCACAAAGCATCTGTATTTCGTCAATGACAACAACATCATAATCCTCGTCAAGGCAAGCTAGTTCTACAGTCGATGATCGATGGGTCGCAAATGGCACCTCTCGACGTTCTTGACCTGGTAGCAAGTTGAACAAAAACTTTGAGCTATACCTACCCGTGCAAGTTTCTGAAAGATCGTACAAATGCAGCACTCACCTGTTAACAAGTCGATGTAAATACCCTCTGCATTGAGATTTTCATAGATTTCTGCCGCGAGTAAACGCAGTGGAGCAAGGTACATTCCCTTGTTGGCCTGCTTGAGACGTTGGAGTGCATTGTATGTCTTTCCAGAGTTCGTAGGGCCAGCATGGAATATTATCCTTCGCTTATCTAGTCGAGCACGTGGGTACCATTCATGGGGTCTCGTTAGATCGGTTTGCATCTCCAGCTTTCTGTATTTGTCGAAATCTTCATGCCGATGGGTTACAAACTCAGCGAGAGCAGGTGCAACCGAAGCCGCAACTTTCAGTAATTTTTCAGTGACTGCTTGGAATTCATGCTTCGGCATTGGCCATTCTATTTCTTCAAACTCGGATTCAATCCGGCTGATGAGCCTTTTCAGTTTTGCGGCATCAGATCTAATTTTGTCAAGAGTGTTCTTTCGCTTGTTAATTTCCTTCCTCGCTTTCCTGGATTCCGATACTAGTACTCGCTGAGATAGAGATCGCGACAATTCTTCCTCAATCATATCCAATTCGTTAGAATAAGTACCTTCACTCATTAAATTGAGTGCAAGACTCTCTGACTGCAACGACAGCAATTCAACTCTCAGTTCCTGCAATTTCTGCTCGAGACTTTTTTGTAATTGTTCCAGAGCTAAGCGCTCCTCAACTTCTCGTTGCATCATGGCGGCCATGCTTCGGTATGTTTTGGAGTATAATTGTGGGTTATCTGAGAATTCTCCGCATCCAGCAAATTGATCAAGAATATTGGCTGCACTTGTACCCGAACATTTAGCATCGCCGTTCTCTGCCAACATTGTTCCAAATGAGCTAAGACTGTCCAAATAGAAACTACGATACTCAGACAAACCAGTATCACTCCCCCATGTTTTATTGATATTGAGCTCTCGTAACGTCGTATTGAAGCATTCGTCGTTCGTCGCGAAAAACCGCATTAATTCCTCTGCTAAGATTCTTCTCCTATTCAACTCCTTCCTGTTGGCGGCTCGATTGGAACTTTCCTCATGTATCTGTCGTCGGTCCTGTTTGCTTGTTTGCGAACCGTGATCACTGTCATGTTTGTCCTGGTCTTTGACATCCTGCAAGGATACCGACGAGAAGAAATTTTGGGTAGGAGGCACTCTGATTCGTCGGCAATAACTTGGATGATGCGGGTGCGGCCTGGTTGGGGTCGTCGGTGCAATTGGGTTGCGCGCGTGGGGCCCTTTCCGAGCGGAACCCCGCGCTGCTAGGGCTCTAAAGCAGAGACATTTAGCGTGCTGGTGGAACATAATAAACATAATATGATTTGCGTTGCGATGTCGACGATAAAGCTCTGGTGGTACGATGCTTGGAGTCGCCATGGGCCATGGTCATGGTCTGCGTCTGCGGTGTTGCATCTCCCGCCAAAGCTTTGCGAGAGCCTCCCGCCAATCCCTGCCACGTGTAATTCTGAACAGTCGAGTCTTTATGTCTCCCGCCAAATTTTCCTGCATGCACCACCACACAAAAATCAACACCTTCACCTTCACCCTCCTGTCTCTCTACCTCTCGCGTGTTGCCTTGCTATTGTATTGCCATGCATTTCCATATCATTCCATTGCTCTTTGACTCTCGGTTCTTGGAGACGATTATTGGCGAATACATGGCGATAGAATTCGTTGGCTGTCACGTGGAAGAGTACGTGGATTTGACGATTTGGCGGGAGCATCATTGATGAATTC